>JAHZNC010006593.1:0-17057 GCA_027744095.1 Zhuqinia jingwanae | reverse complement strand
ATTGACAATTCAGATATATCCAACTTTTATGATTTGAACTAAATCAAGCAAGATTAAACAGATGTAACTATAACCAGAGATTATTAGAAGGTCGAAAATAGAAAATCTTACGCTAGCATAACTTCTCACTTTTACCAGGGAAAAACTGAAATAACGTTTGATGTATGTGGACTTATGGAATGTCCTCATAATTACAAGTAACCAGATTGTCGCCACCAAGTTAGAGATATCATTTTAATCATTTTTCTACGTAATTCATATTTTCATAATATAAATCTTCTCATTTCACTATGGGCGGATGAGTATAAGTTTAACTTTGTGGAGCTTAGACTTTTTACACTTTGCAAATGAATCCGCAGAATACTTACTTTTCGCTCATATTCCTTTCATTTTTCTAATTTCATTTTTTTGAAGGATTCTTTAAGCGTGTCTACGGGCTAAAACTTATGTATACCTCTATATAAGTTACTTTACACTGATATCAGCATGTATACTGATCACTTCAATCAAGTCAGATTAAACTCCACAGAAAAAAATATCACAAAGTTGGGTTCTTTCTCAGAAATTATCATTCACATTACGTATATCTTTCTGTAAGCATTAAAGTTGACCTCTTCTCGCCTTCCCATTCAGATATTTTATGGATGTCCTAAAAATCTGGGTCGGAGGGATTATATTTATTTATCTTTCCCTCCAAAGAAAATCTCGTTCATATTTGCCTCGCATGACTTGTCTCATAGAGTCAGATTACGTCATAAATATCATGTGCTATTATTAAAATGGTATTCTTACGACTTTTCAACTTTTTGGCTTCGTATATACCTACACATGTATTTTTATTAGATACAGTAAAAATGACTACATTCATACATTATTATGGACTTCGTTAGAAGTACATTATAATTTGGCGTTGTCTGCCGGCCGTCCGTCCGTTTATTATTATTACTACTCACGTAAGGACGCTACTATACAGAGTTAAAGGATAAATGACCGCTAAAACTTTACTTTTTCCTGACGGATTCTTCTATTGTATTGCAACACATTGTGTCGCATAATTTTGGGTAGTTCCTCTTAAAACATCTTTCTTTCTTTTTTTAATGCGGGGGCTGATTTTCATCCCAACAAAATCTGGATTTTGTCCTCGTGCGTGTTTTTTTTGTTGCCTTTCCCAGAAATCTTGAAGAAAAAGGGTTTTGATCTGCTAGGCTGCGCTGTGACTAGACTTGCCCGTGCTGATGATGATGTTGATGTTGGTAATTTGTCCAGAAAAATGAGCTGCCACCAGTAATAAAATAATATAGCAGCATTTGAAATAACAACGGATCTATATAGGCGCCTTATTGCATATTTTCCCAGTTGTTGGTACCATAAGTTGTGGCGTCACCTGCTGAACTGGTGTAATTATTACTGATGTAATGTTATAATTTAATACAGAATGTGTATGGCTAATGGTGTTCCTGTCAATCCTCCTCAATATCATACTTATTTTCATTGTTCATTCTCGCGATATAAATGTGATATCCGAAAATATCCAGATTTCCATATATCATCAGCTAAAGATGCTGGGTACAATATAAACTGTGATGATGATGATGCTCATACTATAATCATAATAATTAAGGTGAAATTATAATTGATATAAGGCTAACCCAATATAAGAATCAACATAAATTATGACAAAAATACAAAACGTGCCCACTAACACCAAATGCGATAATAATATTCATTTTCTTGGAATTTCTGTTTTAATGGTTGGGTAAAGGGGCTGGGGCAGGTGTTTGTTGGAACAAGATCCCGTAATACTTCAAAAACTAAAGGATAAACTTTTCTCCCAGTTTTTCATCAATATATGATCGGCTCATTTAATATTCTGCCGTATAAACCTTTGAAAAAATAAACTGAATTGAAAGGGTTTCGTGGAAATCCTTTGTACAAAAGGATGCTCTCCTCATGCGCTCTTTTGCACACAGGTTGATGAGCACCGGAAAAGAAAGGCAAAGCAAAATTATGTTTATTTTTCCTGAAGAGAAAAAAAAATGAGTGGATCGTTTCAACAAATATATCCTTCCAATGATTTACTGTTATATTCTGTATACCTAATAGGTATTACTTATACAATGAATGCATATAATTGTACACTTGTAATTATTTATTCAACCTCTCTTTGAGTTTCCATCCATTTTTTAAAGCGTCCAAATAGTCTAAAAGCTCATCATAATATGATGTGTTGTGTTCACACACTGCGTGTATATGTATATTTTTTTATTATGCATTTCTTCAAGTTTGTTCATTTGACTGTTTCCACCCTCTCTCCAAACAGAATATATTACGAAGAACAAAAGTCTTGTAAGCTTTCACTTATTTACACTCTTGGCACATACCAAATGTGCTCCTCTTTGCCAGAAATTTCCAGGAAAATGCGTGACAATGTTCCTGTCACGTCATGCGGTTCGTTTACAATTTTACAGAAAAAAAAGTTGCTGTTGATGTTGATTTTGGCTTAAAATCATCTTGACTTGACACTCTTTTTTTCCTGTGGTCTAAATAAATGATGAGAAAGATGAGGGTTGACTGGAGTCTTGATTTCGCTACACGACTGACTCTGAAACTCGGAATGTTATTCCATCCTCAAACTTAGTTTGTACAACAGACTGTGAGTGGGCATATATATATGTAGCTCTAGTTTATAGGGATAGATCACTTTCATCATATCAAATACTACTCTAAAGCGGATCACCTCATATATATACATATATATATGCTGGGGTGAGTGAACAAATGGCGAATAAAGACGATTTTGGGGTAAATTAATGCACTCCCACAAATCATTTTGACATAACATAACTATATACCTACATATTATGCATGCACCTATTCATCTAAATTCTAAATGACTGTGCAAGGGTGTTTGTTTCCTTGGGAAGATGCATTCAAAAAAATTTTTTTTTTGGCAGATGGTTATTTGGTGTTTTGGCTTCTTGGCCCTAGAATTTCGGTTTATGACGTTAGCAGGCCAAAAACTATGTTTTCGGATTTAAAAGTTGCTTGTTTGACAAAATTAGTGTTGTTTTTATGTAGGCCAAAAAACGACAAAGGAAATAACTTTAAAAAAAGGGCGAACAGACTGAATTAGTACATGATTTCATTTAAAAGCTAGAAACTAGCTAACTAGAAGAAGGTATGTAAGTATTGCTTCGTTGAAATCATATTTTTGGAGTTGCATCATGATGATACCTCTAATGTTAGTTAGTTATATCAGTTATTTGACTTCAAACAGGTAGTTTTTTAAACTCATTGTTTTGTAATTTTGGATGTTGTTGCTCATTATGTGTTTTGTATATGCCAGGCTCATTTCACTGGAAAGTCACTGGAAAGAGCCCAACTAATTTTACCATTATGGATAATTTATTACAACTTCCAAGGCAAAGGAATTGTATTCTTAAATCTACTTTAGGAAAATAAGTCTTGAGTGGTTTTCATCAAATATTCAATAGTTCTTATTCTTATTACTATTATTATTATTATTTCTACTCTCCCGGTCCGTTATCATTCGAACTGCATATTTTGGGAATAAATTAAGCAGAACAAGTCGCATTGAAGTTCTGAAGTATTTCCTTGCACTTTCGCTGTTTCCATCGTCGAGATAGAGACTATAAACCAAAAGTATTGAGGGCCGAATGATAAGATTTGATTTCTGCCAGCTTCTCTCTCTGTTTTCTCCGTCCAAACATATACCATTTCCCCCTAAAATTCTTACACTTCATTTGATCCAGTTTTTCTCCACCAAGTAATCTGGTTTCCGCAATCTTTGTCGTCTTCATAGTACTTTTTCAGGTTTCCTACCAATTTATTTCCAAAGTTGTTGTGATACTGAGCGGCTTCATCACTACGCTTTCATTCGTCTCTTCTGTTTCTTATTACTTTTTTTTACTGTGGTGATGTTATGTTGTTATGTTTTGATGTTGATGCAATGATGCTGTTTAGCTTCAGGTTCTTAACGTTTTCCCGAATTTGCGAAAGAGTTCTACTACCAGTAGATTTGTGGAGGTGACGATGAGGATGATGGTGGTAATAGTAAAACCAAGTAAGAAGTGTGTTGTTGTAGTTGCTTTGTTTTTTGAACTTGTGGAGTGATGACTAGAGACTCAACTCGACTCATTTTAGAGATTTCTTTGAACGTGTCAAGAAGGAAAGAAAGAAAAAGAAAGTGATTGAGGCTGGATTGTGGTAGGAAGTAAGTAGTACGTGTGAGTATATGTGTGTGTATGTGTGTATCTCATGTTCACTGTTTTATATCAATACTAGTCATAAGCAGTGTAGGGTGTAGTATCGGCAATGATGTGTCTGTGTGTGTGAGAGAGAGAGAGAGAGAGAGAGTGAAAGAAAGAAAGAGAATGAGCTGCAAAAACAATTTTGTGGGTACATGTTGACAAACTTGTGGCTAAAAAACAAAGAATACTACTCCACTTGAGTGAGAACAAAACTATGCCAAAGGTGTTTGCTTTCGGGTAGGCATACACACACACACACACACACAATAATTTTATATCTCTGAAAGTTGTTGTGTAAGAGAGGATGTGTGTGGCGTTTTTTGTTGTTGATAAAAAAAAATAAGTGCTACGTTAACAAAAGTAAGTGGTAATGAAGCAATAGAGTAGAACAATAATGACAACAAGAACAACAACTGCTCTTAGAAACTTGCAATTAGAAACAAAAATGTGGTAGGGATATACTTAATATGGGTATATATATGTAGCTCAGCATTCCCAAGATTTCTTGCATTTGACTTAATGGTAATGCTGTATGTTATGAACACATATTGTTGATTGAGATTGAGTCTTTTTGTTGTAACTTTGTATAAGGCTGTATAATAACAAAATATTAAATTTTGCAAAATTCGTAGACTAATGATTATTTTTTGAGACTGGAAAAAGCTAAATTCTACGATAAAATTGGTAGATTGACAAGCACGAATAAAAAATCAGACTTGAGAAAAGTCTGTGTGAATTTTAAGCAAATGCATAGTTATTCTTAGTTATGCAGTATCATTAAACATTTATGCTACAAATTTTAGGCATCCATTTTGCTCTATTATTTGTGTATTGACTGTTGGATACTTTAGGTTACCTGTGATCATTAAAAACATATACATTATTATGTAAGTATATATTTAGGCCAACACACCATAAAAATCAAATAGCTACCAACCTATCTTTCTGATTTGTGTCAGGACAGGATGTGATGCGCTTTATTAGCTTGAGGCCTTACCTCATTTTCAACCTTTTTCAATCGGCCCACTTTCCCTATCCTTTTTAACTAAACAACGTTTAGCTTGTGAATGTATAAGACATTATTATTATTATTATATATTCAATATTTCATTTGTAATTTGGAAAGTATCAATGTACTTCTTAGTGAAGTACTAATAATAGGTTTAAGGCGTATAAAATAAATGTATACATATGTAACATAAAGTAATAACAATAATAATAATATCTGTAAAAAAAATTGTTATAATAACGATCTGAAAAGTTTGTAATATATTTTAGATTGTGCTTGTTCACTTAAGTTTCTTACTTTTTCCTCCTCCTTAAGCTTCACTGAGAAAGGATCAAATTCATGTGAAGCGTCGACGATGTGGTGGTGGTGGCAGCGGCGGTGGGAAGAACAATAAAAAAAGGAATATTTTAATTAAAAATGTTGCCTTAGGGATTGTTATGACAGGCTTAATTTTTCTTCGCTCTTTCTCTCGTTCTCTTTCTTTCTTTCTTTTATTCTTCTATCCATATTTCCCCCACTTGTATCATATATGAGTAGTCAGACGGGATAGAAGAATAAGAAGAATTGACAAAGTTGAACAAAAAAAGAGAGAAGAAGGACAGTTGTAGTAAAAAGGCTGCCAACGCCAGATCATTGATTCGAGAGCATCATCAACCATCAATTCCATCATCATCTTCATGTATACTCACGGATATGCCTACCTATGTATATCCACTTTATTTAGTGGCTGGGATGTGATGATGATGATGATGATGTGAGAGCCTCCTTTTATTTTTATTCCGAGAAAATTGAATGAGTTGGACGACACGAGTGGTTGCGATGCTCAGCTTACAGAGTAGAGTAGTGCTCTCTCTCCCATCTTTCATTATCGCACAGTATAAAGTATAGTAACAAAAAAAAGCAAGCCAGCAGACAAGGAAAGGACAAACATTCCAACAAAAATGCTTTTTTTTCATCCATCACTCTCTCTCTCACTCTCTCTCTCTCTATTATTCGTTTCTTCTCATTAGTATATTTTTTTCAGAGAATGCTTCATAAGAGTGCATAGCATGTCTCTTATGTATATTATACGTATATATGTGTTATTCCTTATTATATGATACTTGGCGAGTTGAGTGAGTGCTACCTGTAATTACAAGTTAATTTTCTGATGATGATGATGAAATCAAAGGAAAAGAGTTTTCTTGAGAGAGAAATTCCACAAGTCCTTCTATGTATGTATACCTCTGTAGAGACTTTTTCAATATTTCCTATAATTTAATCTTTAGTTAAAGCTCATCAGCACTATAGTAATATTTATAATGAGCTGATAAATATTATATATAAATTATATTTCACCGTATCACCTTTTACGAAGCATTAATGAATTGCTTCGAAAATTTGTTGAATTTATTTGCTGCCAATATCTCAAACACATATTTTGCAGTATATTTATGGTTACACTACTAAAGATGCATGAAAGGGGAGATTGATTTGGAACCACAGAGTTTTAAAGCTTGAATGGGTTTTGACAATATGAAAAAACACATCTGTTTTTTATGAAGCAGTCTTAAATGTTTTTAGATGTCATTTCACATTGCCCCAATTTGGAATACATAATATATCTTTTTAAAAGTACAATTATTTTTGGAGCAGCAATGCGTGCAAAGTAAAAATAATGTGCGTGTGTGTTTAAGTTTCAAGTTTGGTAGAAAAAAATAAAAATAAAAAGTTACAGGCTATTATGTAACAATGTGTGTAGCCCATATACATTTTTGATGCACATGTGATCTTGCTCACATTTAGCTTGTACGTGTCAGCCAAGATTTAAAAGAATGCAAAGCAACATTATTGTACAATGTAATCGGGTATCAATTTTTATGTGACAAATTGAATTCGAAATTATAAATTCATGATGCTCCTTCCAGTTTCATCCGGTTCAAATTTGTCTTTCTTGCTCAAATACTATGTAGAAATTTTAGTGGATTTGTAGTTTGTAACGCTTCAATAAACAGGCGTGATTTTTAGCATGAGGGAAGTACTACACATATTACTTCAAGGTATAACTTGTTTTACTTTCCTCTCCAGTATAAAAATAATTACCAATTACTGTACACTTACATTTGGCGTCACTACCACAGCTTAGAAAGGGTAATATACTTCTTTTTTTTTTAGTTTTATAAACTTTTTTTTGTGTGTGTGCATACTTACTACTAGTATGTATTATAATAATACATCATTCTTGTGAAGAAAAGAAAATCCCGGCAGCTTCCATCCACCCACCACCACCACCCCCTTTCTTTTCTTCCCTACCAAAGGATATATAATAAGAGAAAATATCGTTTTCAAACTCGCAGCTCTCTCCTCCTATCTCTAGTTGTGCTGTAGAGGATTCGTCCTATTTTACACTTTCGGTTTTGTGTCAGCTTAAACTCTCATATTTCATGTCAAGCAAGCAAGGTAGTTGTTGTTCAGCGACAACGACAAATATTCCCTTCTCACCCTGCAGCAGTCTACCTGCATGGATGCATGAAGGCAGGAGAAAAATATGTATGTATTTAGCTGTTGGGTTGCTGCTGCTGCTGTTGCTTCAACTACGCTGCTGGTTAGTTGTTTGCTTGAAAAAAAGAAAGAAAGAAAGTGGAGAGCTCCTTCTCTTCTCAAAAGTAATTTCTCTGTCTTGTATTCATCTTCTTCTTCTTCCCTTTCTTTACATCACGTCGTCATCCTCAAGCTACATACAAACACATTATGAATACACCTGCTGAAGTGAGTGAGGTGATGCTGATGCTGCTGGTACAAAATTACCCGTCTGCTGTCGTCTATTTACAAGTAGCTTCTTCATCTTCTTCAAACGGAAGAATGCAAGCAAAGAAGAAATAAAATAATAATAATATAATATTATAGGTATATGCTTTGTCTTTAGCTGTAGCAGACCCAATGTTTATAATATTTTTGGAGAATAAGATTTAGAGGATCATGTCGTCGTCCTGATCATGAATATCAAAATGTGTGCATTCACCACGCTACTTTCACACGCTCTCCTCATCTCATCTCCCCAGCATTATCTTTTAAGCAAAAGGCATTGAATATACTATAAAACAGGAATTTTATACGTAGTTGCCCTTTCCTTCTTTTTTTTTAGTATACTAACTCAATTTAAATGTATTTACAGATTTCCCATTAAGTTTTCCAAAAATACATGTGAAAATACTACAAGAGTTGTTGTTGTTGTTGCTGTAGTTGTTCATCTTGCACTGCGTTTAATTTTGCTCTTATAAATTATCTACACCCTCCAATTCCAAATTTTTTTTTGAAGCTTTTCCCTTCCTACTAAACTATTTTGTGTCTCGTTTTTTGAGTTTTAAACGATTCCATGAAATATTTACGCATCGAGCATAAAACAGCTACCTATTCCAAATTTCCTATTTAGGCGACAGGATTGCACATACATGAAGAAGAAGATGATGATGATGATGATGTCCTCGTTTTGAATGTACCACCTTTGTAACCTGTCCTTGTGTCAGATTGTATAAGGTGTGTGTTTTAGTTTGTGTACAGGGCAAGTTAGTGTCTGTCAGGGACTGGTTTGATTGCTTCATATCTTTGTTTTCACTGAAAGTCTAAAGGGGCCACTTCATCCTTGTCGTTTCATAGATTTTCTATATATATATAAAAAAAACGATGTACGACGTTTTATTTTTTATCTTTTACATCCACATATATCACACACTAGTAACAACGCAGGTAGCCAAGAGGGAAAAGCAGAGATTAGAAGGTGAGGTGGGTGGATTGGGAGAGTCCTGTTTTCTTATTTTTCAAAAACAACTGAACCTCTCAGTTAAAATCCTTGCTAGCTTAAGGTATACATATAAATATATTTATAATCATTCATTTTTGTTCATAAATGCATCTTCCTAGCCATAAAACATGGATAGGCTAATATGATGGTTTAAGTAAAGTGGTAGAACAAGGAGATACAGACGCGAATAAACTTTTTTTGCTTGTAATGGTGATGATGCTACAAGGATAGAGACGACGACAAGTATTACCATCATGATTGCTACCTTGCATGTGGTGGATGGATAAGGTATATTTCTAATTTTTTTTAGACTGCGTAGATCTACCGGTACGAGTGCAAAAGGTATCATGATGCTGATGATGACTAAGGAGAAAGGCAATTAGTTTGTAGCAGGCAGAAGAGAACTCTCTTCTTATTTTTTCACATCCTCGTCTCTCTCTTTCTCTCTCAACAAATTTAAATGTATTTATGACGAGAAGGTTGATGATGGTGATGATGATTATGCTGTGATGTATATTCTAAATTGGCTTTTTCATTTATAAAATCTCGTGGAAGCTCTATGTACTCGTGCACATTCCCAGTATTTTACATCCTACCAGCAGCAGCCAATTATTCAAAGCAGATGAAGAGGAAGATGACGACTAGGACGACTACCTGTCTTACATTCTTAAAATGTATAGACCTGTTTTCAATTTACCATCTTTACTTACTTACTTACCTTCTTCGTCACCTGCTGCTGCATGTTCTGCTTGTCTTTTATTTTTGCACGCCCAGTAAACACGCCAAAAAAAAATTTCCCTCTATTTAATAATATTTGTTTAAAAAAAATCTAACTAAACAACTTTAACAGGAAAGGGGGAAGGCAAAGGAAGCACATCACAGGCTCATCCTGTGATTTCCTCTAAATGGCAAATGGCAAGCAAGTAGAAAAGGAGCACTTTGCTTAAAAACTCTATCACCACCATGACCATATATACCAACCCGATAAAAGGAAGTAAAACAAAATGGGAATAAAAAAAGTGGGTGGGAGGAGGGAAGATGTAGGAAGTGTGGTGGTGGTGGTGGTGTGTGTGGTGTGATTGTTATATAAACTAAAACCGCACTCTGTTTTTTTTAATATTCCTGCTCTATATCTCTCTTTTTTTGGTTGTGAGTATGCCTGTCGGTTACTATATTTCTTTTGATTCATTTCATTCAATCCATCCATTCATTCAGAGGTATATTTATAAAAGTAGAGATGGAAAGTAACTCAATGGTTTTTTATTTCTCTGTTGGGTTGGGTTTTTGGTTGGTATTTTTTTGTGTAAGTGTGTATGCCTATACAACCGAGCATGATAGCAAAACTAGCATATCAGCAAGCCAAACTTCCTTTTTCCTTGGTAGCATCCAGCAAAGTCGCAAAAGTCAGGAAAAAAATAGAGAGCTAGATAATAGGTAGGTGCATACATATGTACGTGTACAACAGACAGAAAGAGAGGGAGGGAGAGAGAGAGAGAGAGAGGCAGGCTGCTGGGTTTGTTTGGTTGGTTTGTATGAACGTTGTAACTGGGTTAAGAAAATAAATTAAACGACTAGAGCACACTAAACCCACAGCTGGATACGTACATTATTATTATTATTATTATTCTCTGAAAGAAAAAGACTTTCTTTGTTATTGCACTAGGAGCAGCAGTAGTAGCAGGAGTATTATTATTTCTACTTATATTTCCATTACATACATATTACTTATTGCTATCCTTACTACTACATCTAAATATCTAACTGTTCCACTGCTTATAAGTATTCATGTTACCCTACAATGGTTTTCAACATCACCATCACCCCCAAGCCCCAACTCCACACACACACACGTATATATATATATAAATACAAGGCAAGACAATACGTCGAGAAGTTCGTATATATATTCTTCATTGGAGACAGGCATGGAATTGAAATTAAAATCCATATATTATTATTGTATAAAAAAATACACGTATGTACATTTATAGTAATTTGAGACTCTGCTGCTGTGGAACAAGTGAACGTAGAAAAGGAAGAAAAAAAGTACAAATTACTTTTTTTCTTCGTGCCAGTCGTCATCATTCATTTGTTGTCCTTTCGCTTACATTGTTCCACTTTGGATGGTCAGAGTTTAGTAACAAAAAAATTTTTTTTTGGTACAACGACGAGGAAAGGAAAAAAATAAAGTTAAAAGAAAGGAAAAAGATCCGTAACAAGCAAACTGTAGAAAAAATAGCAAATGATACATGATGTCCGTGACTATGAGCATAAAAATAATGTACAGAGCAAAGTTTTTTTAGAGGCTTCTCTTCTCTGACTACTTTACTTACCTATTCTTTCTGGAATATTTTATTTTTTTAGTGTTGTATATGTTTTGATGGGTATGCAATGAATGCAGGAATGTATGTATGCCTACCAATAATATCTGGAATTTATTTTATATCCAATGTTTCTGTTTGATTCAAGAGGAAATGTTACATGAAAAAAAAAGATGAGTGGAGAGGAGAAATGAATCACGATAAAAAAAAGAACTTGCTGCTTCTTTTATAAATAAGTATACCTACATTACATTTTATCCCAATAATAGACACACAGAAAACATGATGATGATGATGAAGATGTTGATCATGGCCATGATGAGTTGCACTTGTAACGTAGTTGTGTTCTTTTTCTTCTTCTGTTGGTTGGAGTGAGCTCGGAGAAAAGAAAAAAAACAGACTTGCTAAAAAAAACTTGTCCAATTTTTCTTCTTCATTTTCTTTTAATACTACACTTTGCTTACTGCATTGACTTCTCCATTTCGTTATTGAGCGAAGTTGTCCCATGTTTGTGTGTGTTTATCACGTACCTATGTCATTTTCCTCGTCCTCTTCTACAAAAGCTAATAAAAATATATGCAATATTACCGGTATACAAATATATATGCCTACATTGTTCAATTACATTGCACACTGATGCAGGGGTGTAGTAGCAAAAGTAGTTATGCAGTAAAAGGGGAAAAAAGTCTGTCCAACTGTCTTGCTGACTGACTGTGACTGGTTGATCATGATCTTGTTTCTTGGGAGTTTTTACATAAACTTTGCTGTTGCCCTTTTCCTCAGAGAAAATAAAAAATACATAATACAGATTCTTGTGAAAAAAGAGAGAGAGAATATAAATGCTTAAAGTTTTTGATAAATGTCTCTACATTTTTTTGATCACATATACATGCATAACATTTGAAACCACGTTAAGAGAAAGATTAGCCTTTATTTTAGCCAAGTGCTCATTTTGTGTATAAGATGCATGCGTTATTATTATGTTTTGTTATATAACCGCGGTAAGGAAGACGAAGCAGAGAGGTTTTCAAAAGGAATAAATAGGTGGAGAAAATGTGTGCCATCTCATGTCATTCGGCATTGAAGACTTGAAATAGGTACTTATTCATGGGTTTCCCATTTTGTGCACAAAAAAAACTGAGTCTGAATGAAAGAGTGAGTAACAAACTCTGAGCTGGTGATCATCTAACTCTGGCTCTCTGACTTGAGCAGAGCAAAGTTTACGATACTTTTTCTTCTTCTTCTTCTTCATCTCCTTTCCTTTACTACATTAGTACAACCTGAACTAGACGACCAAACCAGGAGAAAAAAAGGAAGTGGAGTTGGAAAGAGAGAGAGAGAGAGAGAGAGAGAGAGAGGGAAAGGCAGTCGGAAAAATTGAATCAACCACAACAACTTTTTTAGGGTCCTATTGAAAGGCTTAAAATAGAAATTACATTGCACATGTAATAGTTTCCTTTATCCCTTCCACTCCATCCATTTCTTCTCGAGAGGAAAGTCTTCTTCCGTTTATCATTTTTGTCTCTTGCTCTCTCTCTCTCTCTCCTCTTCTGTATTCTCTTAGAAAATATAAAAAATTCCCCATCATTTCCCTGCCAACAAGCAGAAAAATGAGTTGTACTTCAATAAATATTCCTTGGTACATGTACAAATTATGTATATATATGGTTTGTATATTACAAAAAAATCCATGGAGGATTTACCAAGTTCCGTGAGTTCCAAGCTTCAGAACTTCGTTTCGTGGAGATAATGGAAAAAATGTTAGGTACTAAAATACCCAGGTATAAAGTTGTGCATTGCATTGATATAAAATGTACATACATCCTAATCCCAATCTAACAAAATTGTTTTTGCGTTTTGAAACGTTGGAACATTGTTTTTTCTAAACCTTACACTATTTGGTTTGCCTCGTAGCTTTCCGACTTTCCCCAACAAATCCATGAATTTTTAAATGGATTTCCTTGGAATAATTATATTACAACCGACACAACAGAAGAATAATTTTGACCAGCTTTTTGTTTTTCTTCTTATTATTATATTTATTAAAAACCGCCTTCTCGGTTATTTATAAATTACCTCTGTTAATCCATTGTGGCTTTATTTATTTATTTATGTATGTATGTGACTGTACACGATATTGCAATGGTCGTAAGTACCAACTCAGATAATAATTTTTGCATCGTCAAAATCACTCAAATATTAATATTTCAAAAATACGAGTGATTATCTCTCTGCTATACTTCTACTCTACTCTATACGTACAAAAATCTCTCGCTTGCTATCTCTCGGTAAGAAAGGTGGTTCTTCTTTCTGGTCTGTGAGAGTTTATATATACTGCATTCCCTTCTAGCCACTACTCATATCTCACTCATTAATGCAAATTGCCCCATATGCGGAAAAAGCTACCTGAAATCCAACATCCAAACACACAGTCACTGTTCTCTTCGTCCATTTGTCAATACAAAATCTGCTCTATTTTATCAACGCAGATGCTTACATACGTACCTATGTATGTATATAGCCACATTACTTGAACCACGCACAGTTTGAATTATTGTTGCTTAAACCTTGACGTCCAATTTGTTCTTATCGTTTTTACAAAGGCAAGAGAGTAAAGATGAGAGCTGATGGTGGTGGTGGTGATGCTGCAAAACCCAAGGGAGAAATAATGTGCATAAAATCGGCAAGGTAAATCCCCACGTACTCTGGGTTCTGCTGCTATCTTTATGTGTGTTTTCGCCGTCAAAAGTTGATATCCGCCTCACAATACAATCATGATGATGATGAGGTTGTGTGCTTATACCCAGCTCCCTCTACTCCTCCACAGGCACACACACGGACACACACACACACACATACACACTCATGTGCTCATGACACTAATGGCTCTTATAATAGACAGTCAAGTTATAAAAGTCATCAGAGAGACCAGGAAAGACCAATAGAGATTTTTTTTCGTGCTTTCGTATTTATGTTTACACTTCTTTCTCCCAAGATAATACTTTGATATAGTAAAGAGATATCCATGTACTCCTAATCCCTTCTAGAGCCTAACAATCGGCAAAGCTAACAACACAACATGGTTTCCCTCTTCTTCTCTAACCAAAGACTTTTTTTTAAACATTGGCATTCATAAAACATCAAGATAAGGAGTAACAAGAAGACGAGTTAGTTGCGAAGAAAAAAAAACTCATGTAATATGCAAAAACATCTTTCAGGAAGATCTTGTGCATAATCATTACACACCCTCACTAACAACAAGAACTTGTTACTAATGATGTCTGATCTAGTTGGATGCTCTGATATGTTTCTTGTGTGTGTGTGTGTGTGTATACAAGACTCAAATGACTATGATTTTCAAGATTTCCAAGCGCACATACACACAAACACACACAAAATGTGTTTCAAACTTTTACTTTTTCTCTGTTTTGTATGGGGATATAGAATATTGTGAAAGAGAAGAGAGAGAGAGAGAGAGAGAGAAAGCAGCAGGGTGAAAGGATATCATGCCACGGCCATGGTGGTATAAGTAGATAGGATGATTTATGTAGGTAAACTTGATGCCGAGTCAAGGCTGGCCTGGGCTGATGCAGTGAGCATTTATCCTATCCGCAAAGCTTCTTCACACAATCTGAATTATTAATGAGCATTCTCTACACTCTTCACTACTCTCCATTTTGGTCGTGGTGGTGCGATGAAAGTGGTAATGGTATATTACATTGTATATAATGTGTAGTTGTTGTAAAAGAAGCTACATTAAAAACAACGTATGTAGGTACACTATATGTTTATTATTATTATTATTATACATAATAGCAAAATAGCATGCATATATGCAAAAGATAATGCTATAATTTTAGTGTAATTTCCATGGCATGGCATACAATCATGTTTTTCATCGTCATCAAAATCATCATCGTATAATGGTATCATCATCATCCATGTTGCGTGTACCATGTTTGCATTTATTTAATATTTACTAGCGGATGTGGGTAGGTGGAGGCCATTGAGAAAAAAAAGTATTAGTATTATGGGGTAAAAAGCATAGAGTATTACTATTGCGATAAAATATAGTGATAGATGTGGAGACATGACTCCAATTTAAGAAGAAGGCAACATAAATAAGCAAGGATAAACTACAGACTCTTCATCAATCACGACGACATTGCATTTGACAATAGAAGGGTTAACTTTGTCGTGTTGGTTTTTGTTGTTGTTGTTGTTGTGTACCAACAAGATTTTATTTTTTGAAAGTGGGTAAGGAAAATACCATACAGACTAAAGTTACTCTTTTGGTACTATCGAACCAACTTGGATCGTTCTCCCATTGAAAAGCATTTAACACTCTACAACCTATTGGTTTTGCAAAAAAATGTATATCCAAAATCCATTGTGAAACCCCGTCTAAAATACTTTATGTCGTCGGTCGGCTACTGCCTATGGGTATCCCAAACTCCTCAGCATCTATAAGTTTTGGCAACAAACCTGCATTTAATATTTTATACAAAACTTAGATAGATGCATGTGTATATTTAAGTTCTATGTGCATATTGCATATTGATTTTGGATTTAGCATGCTCTTTCACCCAGTGTCAATGAATCAGTGCCAAAAAAAATAATGCAAAATACCCTTGGTGAAAATGTGTACAAAACAGGCTTATCTCTTGTAAAACATGCATTTATTGCAAATAAAAGGTGTGTAAAATGTGCGACAACATGTAATTTTTGTATCACAATAATATATAAACCTATATACCTAAGCATTGTATACTACGTGCCTACATTATATGCAATGATAATTGATGAGTAAAAAAAAATGGCTGCGTATAGTACGTGTAACTACTACTTCGTTCAAATGAACGTGTCGTCGTAGCGTATCTGTAGTCATGACTCATAACAATTATTACATTGTTTGCACTTTATACACGCAGTGGCTCTATCCACTTTAGTACGACAGAGAGAAAGAGAGGGAAAGCGAGACAGAGAGAGAGAGAAAAAAGCAGCACGTAATTATCCATGCCTGTATCCTGTATAGTAGTTATACAATAATAATAAAAAAGCAATCATCACAAACAGTCGAGGGAATAAAAAAAATACTCTAGAGTCCTATTTGAGAAGTCCGCAAGGATTCCTGATTTTGAGTCCTCAATTAGGATTCCAGGGTATTCTTTCCGCGACTGGCGGCAGGAGGAAATGAAAAGTTCTTGTTTATTTTTTCTCCACAGTTTGTAGTAGCCAGTCCTGTCCTGAATATATACATATACATATATAATGTTATGCATGTTACATAAAATGCCTTGAGGGATTTCCCGTTGGCTTTTCAAAATTCCTGCAAAGTCGCCCAAGAGCATTTGCTGTGGAAGAGCTGGCTACTACACGATAGGATTGGGGTGCATATAAATAGTTTTATTATAAAAACATTCAAATACTTTATTTTTTTGTAACAAATAAATAAACGAAACTGTAGCTTATTATGAACTGTTTACAGTTCATTATAATTTGGCGTTGTCTGCCGGCCGTCCGTCCGGCCGTCCGTCCGGCCGGCCGGCCGTATGTGCGATAACTCAAAAACTATAAGGAATTTTTTAATTCTGTTTTTGGCAATCGATATCCAAGGTCAGTAGCTCGGCCGAGTTCGAAGATGGGGTCGGGGTCATCCCCCGGAGGTATGGGGG
>JAHZNC010006592.1:0-11595 GCA_027744095.1 Zhuqinia jingwanae | reverse complement strand
AAAGCATGATCACACAGCTTGATTCCATATATTATGTATTTAGTATTTTCAAGATTTGAATTTCAAATCATTAGGATACTTTATATTACAGGATTAGTACTTTAAGCATGACATGATGGGAAAAAAAATCCCTGACAAATTAGCCACATGTTTTTTTGCAAGTATATTGAGATAAACTCTTTGCTGTACAATTCAGCAAAACATTCATTCAAAGATCCACAAAAAAATGTAATCAAAACAACGGCTAAAAAGTACATGATGTGATCGTGCAAATAATTTATTTAGCAAAGAACATCATCACACGTACACAAGTGTATATAGTACCTGATGCTTGATTGGTCTATAATGAAGGTGAATCCAATAATAATTTTTCATTCCAGGTATTTTTTAGGTGCGTTTCATTTTCATTTTCAATATACTACATGCCTACCTGATGTACCTACATACTATTACTATTATGTATACAAACGAAACTTTTTCGTTTAAAATAAACAATGAGTTTTATTTTATTTATCGTGCTTTTCCTTTGAAAGCGTCTTTGTAATTTACCGACTTTATTTTTCAAACTGAGCGAGTCGGAACAACTAACAACAACTTGAAGGTTTAGAATGAAGCAATTGCAATGGTGATGATGGTATAGTGTGTTTATATACATTGTTGTTTCAAGATTCGGCAATCAAATAAAAAAACGATCACCGCAACAATGATGATGCAGTTACAACAATACATAATTTCTCCCAAGTTCATTATTACCAAACCAACTGTCTGTCCAAGCGACACAGCAATAAAATTAGAGAGAAGCCTGCAATTTACATGATTTGGTGATTGACCTTAATCTTTGCATCTTCAATTTCCCATCGTCATTAACAAAATAGGGAGAAGAGAGCATAGGAATGCAAATCCATGTAACAATGGTCTTTACTCTCAATATACCATGTAATTTGTAGCTACAATTATAAAGCATACGTCAGGTTGATGATGGAAATTGCACAATTGTGCGTAAACTACACATACGTTACCTATAGAAAGGAGAAGTCAAAACAGACTATGACTAGATATATAACAGGTTTAGTAATACTGTGATGCTACACTTCATTGTTGAATTGGGAAATGGATGTTACAATATATTATTATTATTATTATAAAGCAAGCGTATTAAGCGATTTTAAAGTACACCACCCAAAAATTTTGTTTGTAGGTACGCTTGTATTTTTATGTATTGAGGCGACCTCCTGGACACATGTTCTTCATGTTTATTCGTCGCAAAGTAAAAAAAATGAGCTGATGCGGTTGATGACAATGTACAAATAATAATTACACTATTACATGTCGAATAATGAACAGTTCCTCCCTACTTGTCTCTCTGTTTGGTAATAACAAAAAGTAGCATGTGCATAAAAATTGGAAGTAACATTATATATAAAAGAAAATAGGTAAATATACCTACAAGCAATAACAAACTACATTATATACACTATTCACTGTGCTGTTGTTGTTGCTGTCTAATGTCAAACAGCAAATAGCAATCTGGCTAATTCTCTTCTTGGAACTACGACGATAGCAATTAATAAAACAGCAATCAGGCATGACTATGCGAAGCGGTGATGTTGGTGCTTCAGGCCTACAAAATTTTGATGCAATGTTATGATTAGATACGGTGTAGTGGTAGTGTGTGTTTTTATAAAAGTAATGAGGAAACGGTGACACCGTCAATTTTCACCCCCGCAACGGCATCCAAAAAATATTAACTCATTCTAGGAGTTTACGAGCAGCAGGATATCGTATAGGCAGATGAGTCTTTTCTTCTAGCGTAAAATAAAAGGAAGTGAATAAAATGGCTAATTATTATTATGAACAGGTAAAATACTGCTATCAAAAAGAGTTTTTTTTGTTGCTAGTGGTCATCACATCATATCTATTATTATTGCCATCCCCCTTCTCTCTTTTAGAACACGTGTAAACAATGAAGATTTTGCAATTAGCATTCATCTCGTCGTAGTTGCGTTGTTGTAAACAGGGCGTATTCGAGATTACAAATCTTTACGCAGAATTTTCAAGATCAATTTTTACACCCATCATGTTATCATCACCATCATCATCGTCAACATTTCTCACGACGTAAAGTGACAGCGCGGCGCGCAAAAATGACCGCTCCTTTAAGGCCCACACGCAAGCACATGGGTACTCTTTAAATATAATCACTTTTGTTATGTGCGAATACAATACTTATTGGTTTGGCGTAGGCAATTTATTTCCAAGAACAAACAATGATAACGCAGCGTTGGTTTTTGTGGTGGTTGATGTGTATGTGTGAACGTGCCTTTTTACCACCTTGAAAACTAATTTCGGACTTTTTCTTCTTCTTCTTCTTCTGAGCCGATTGCCAATTAGAATCACACCGTCACACCATACCACCGCCATTATCAACATTTTAAAACCGCATTCGCACACATGTATGAAATGTTTGTTTGTCTCTCAGGGTGTCATCATCATCAACTTTCTTTCTGCGCACATGACTATGACCATAACGGTTATTAACTCTCTTTTACTCCCCCACCAGTCTCCCATTCAATCAAACCCATTGTTGGATGCCAACTCAAGTCAAGTGAGAAAACCAAAAGAAGAAGAAGAAAACAGTACCGTTGTAGTAATTGCAAATCTGTCACACGACACGATCATCAGAGATGAAGTTCGAATGACGCAGTGTGAAGATTAGTGGATAACACCCTTTCTTTCACACTTTTCCATACTCAACAGCTTCATATCATTTGATATTGACAAATGATAAAATTGACAAAAGTTAGTATGCCCTTTTGATTCTTCAAGAAATAAAAGGGTCCATTTTCAAATTCAATTTACATATTATCATATATTTTTTATAATGCGCATATCATTTTCAAAAGTTTCAATAATTGCATTTCAAATTGAAAAATAAATGATAACATGAAAAGAAAAATGGATGTTTATGCTGAGAACGTGTGTCCCGTTTTGTTTTCGTGAGATACCATGCAGCGGGAAAACAACATGGCATCACAAAATGGCCAAAAAGTAAAAAGCATTCTAATTTTCTGTTTAGTATGAAAATTGAGGAAATTTCACAAAGAATTATGTATTTACTGCTGCTCTCTCCACTTCCTGTGGTGTGACAAAAGCCTATGCTGCTGCCAATAAGAATAGGTATAATGGCTAAGATTGGGATCAGCAGTTGACGACAATATATTATGTACAAAAAGAAATGGAGCTCTCTCGCCCCATTCATTAGTATTTTAAGTGTGCATACAGTGTACGAATAGTCAAACAAATAAATCTTGAACCGAGAGCGCTAAATTTAAAAAAACGACGAAAACAGCGCATCGAATTATAACGCAACGCACCCATCATCATGATGCTCCTTTTCCCCTTCCTTGTTTTTGGTCGACGAACCGACCAAAAACGCCAAAACAAGCTAATAGCCATGCTATATGCCACACAGTCCATAGCCATCTTTCTTTTTCCTGTTTTGTGTTGCTGTTACAGATTTAAGAAAGAAAATACGACAAAAATGTAGTTTACTGCATACTTAAATGCATCCAAAAAAAAGTAGAGGAGGAGATAGACATAGTAGAAATAAGGAGAGAGAAAATGTATTTTTGACGATTCAAAAAAGGAGAATCATTGAAAACACTCATATATACATACACACACGACTTTAGAATATATACAGGAGAGGACACTTGTGGTGGATTGGTGACGGCGGCAGTTTGGTCGATGGTGGTAAAATGTAAGGAAGTTGTCAGATGACATATAAAAATAAAAAGGCAACAAATGGAAATGGAAAAATGCCATTCTCTTTAAACCTACGCAAAAGACAAGTTCGCCAAAAAATAAATCTCCTGTTAAAACAACATCCAATCCGAGCCACTCACACCGCATTCATCCCCCTTTTTCTATGGACGACAGAACACAGAGAGATCCCAATCTCTATATATGTGTGTAACAAGTAACACTTCTTCTTCTTCTACTACTTAAAAAAAAAAAAAAAAACTTTTTGTACCGCAAGCACGCAAGTTTAAGAGCCAAAGGAAGAAACACACGGTAACACGATACAAGTCAGGATTAGCAATCTATCACTATCATCACAAAAGGATGATGATGTAATTCACTGGCAATGTAGTAAATTGAAAAAAGGATACAATTTTAAAATAGATTTTTATTATGAAATTAAATGTAAAAAATCTCAACGAAAAATCTTGTTACACACAAGCAAAGTAATAATAAAAAACCCAAGCATTGAATTGAATAAAAAAAACAAGCAAACACGAATGGTTCCAGATAGGGTTAGAATTTTAAAAGGAAAATCGTGGAGGGAACGAGTCGTGATATGAGCTTCTTCTTCATGTTCTTATTTCAAAGTGTCACATGATGCGCACTTACGAAATATTGCACGGTTTACGACTTTACTGCAAGAGTTCGAGTGTAGCTAATTAATGAATTTTACTGTCATCATCATCATCATCAGTTGTATCAGCAATTTTTAGAGAGAGGATGATATGGCAAGGAAAACAAATGAAGCACGAGCAAAAATAAATACATGCAACAAACACGCAATTTTTTTCACTCCTCTTATTAGAGCGTTGACAGGGATCCAATAAAACAGAATTTTTCAGGATTGTTAATTTGATGACGCGTCCTTTGCGTAGTTTGCATTTTTTTTCTGAGCTCATTCATACAAATACGAAATATATATGCCTTGTTCTGTTTTATTATTAGTAGGAGAACGCGAGCGTAATCACAGGCACCATTACACTTTTATTTTGTTTCTTGTTTCTGGCCATTTTCATGTGAAATCAGCCGAGCTATTATAAAAGAAACTAATGTAATTTTGATGCATTATTATTATCTATTATGCAACTCGCTCCTATAATAATAATTACCAGGCTCAAAAACATTTTTGTTGAGTAATTAAAGTGAGCAAAAAAATGTGACGTTAAATAACTATAATGACATTGATGTAGCCTAATTTTTAGGCAATTTTAAAAGAGTTTTTAAAAGAGTAATAATGGAAATGACCTTGTGTGCCCCTTTATTTGCGCAATTGTTTGCATATGATTTTCTTATTTTAGTATACATATTCTTGGCTGGCTTCAAAGTTCTCATCCAAGTGATACAGTTACACACACACGTATCCTTCTTCTCTACCTATTTTTGTTATCTTTTGATAATCTTTTCTGTGTTTATTGTAATGTGTGTTACACAAGTTTATTTTGGTTTAATAGACTCGAGGGAGACTATCATCCATAAAAAAAAGCAAAAAATGTAAAATTATATCTGTTAGTCAGTGGGTTAGACTGGTTAAGAATCCAATTCTCATAATTTTCAATAGTGTATCTATTTCAAAAAAAGAGATACTGTCTTCACACCATAATATTAAACTAAGTGGAAACTTTTTTTCTAAAGGGTAATAATTGGCACTGATCCCAACATAATAATGGAACATGTATAATTTTATAATGTTTGCATGTATGTTGTTGTATGTGCTTACATGTATAATACAACTGTTAATGGGAATGCATACTAACAAATAGCACAAAACCGATGCGGTGCACATGATTATTGATGCGGCTGTTGTGTTACTTTATCATTTGCAGACATTTTCACGCCTTATTTTCTTGCACAAATGTTTATAAACTTTTTTCTACTTTGTGCCAATCTTCATAATATCCCAAGCTGTAAAATGATAAACACAAAAGTCGTATTAATAGACATAATTTGTAATTTGGTGAGCGTCAGGTGTCATAGTCATATGCCAACATTAGTACCACAATCAAATCAATAAGTTTTAATCACAAAGAAAAAAATAAAACGTATGCGCCGTATAACATTGCATCATTTTTTAATGGATAGATTGCATTGAATGTCGATGCGATTTGTTTGTAGGTCCAAAACTTCAAAGCAAAGCAAAAGTTGCAGGAGCAGCAGCACTTTAAACTTTTATCCAGCCAGTCAGAACCAACTAGTCATAACCACGAGATCTCAGCATGGCTTGTCACGTTTGCCTCTACAAATCAACGAGAAAATCGTCTACAGATAGAACAATAAAAGCACTGTGTATCTCCTCTGTTGAATAACCTACCATAATCAAAAAAAAATTCTCATGGTATTACTCTTCATTAAAATCAAGGAGAAAAGTTGAAAGTCGCTTGAAATATAGAGCTACCCCAACCATATGCTTTTTTTTATTCCCTGGAAATTTTTACTCACAAAAAAGCAATTTACTTTTTCTGTTGCCGGAGCTGTTTTTTCTTTGTTCCAGTAAATATAAAGCTCCGGTCTGGTAGGAGACAAAGCAACAGATATAAAAGCAATATAAAAAAACGTGTCTATGCATTAGGTACCCCTCCACCCCTGCTGACGTTTTACAACAACGAGCTGAGGAGATCAAATTTATTACAAGTACCTGACAAACCGGCTTTTTAGTATTTCTTGGCAATCGCATTGTTATTATTCTCAACGTTTTAGTATTATTGTTACATACTTCTACATTTCTACACGGTGAGACGTCGCTGTGATTGTTGTAGACAAGGCTATGATGTTTGAAAAGGTATATTATTATTTCACGAGACTATTATCATTTTCTATGCAAATCCCACAAGAAAGAATATTACTTTGCGCTGCTGCTGCTGCTGGCAGTCTTTGTTTATGTCTTTTCTTACCAAAGTCTTCGTACTTTCTTCGTAGCCAAAGCCACACCAACTTATGCATAACAATGCTTGTCGGGGAAGATTTTTTAGTGCGAATATGTAATACAAGTTGAGTGATATGAAGCACCTGTATTTGTCTGTCAGTGTCTAGTTAAAACCATTTAAAATACATTTTATTGCAGTTACAAAATCTCGGTCGTGCTTTTATTGTTGTCTTCTCTTTTGGCCACCAAGAACAAAAATGTGATGGGCAGAAAAAGAAGAAAAACACTTTTGTCAATGTTTTATTATGGGCTCAACCACACTCATATCTAAATTTACCCTTGCCCAAACAATATACATATACGTGCAAGTATATTCATTTGTCTATTTTTTCCATCAAGTTTTTAAAATACAAGTTTATTTACGACATGACTAAAGATATTGGAACGAATCTATTTTGCATGGCAAATAGATATATCAGAGCAATTTGTAATCATAATATTATTTTTATCCTTTTAAATCTGCAACCAGTTCAATATAATTAGGGTTGGGGTCTGAGTCTGGGGTAAAAAAATGCTAATCAGTATATGCCAGCAAAAAAAGGGGAAGTGGGAGTGGGAAAATCTGACAGGAGGACAGAAGAGGTCAATATATCTGCTTGTTCAACAGGATTTGTGATGTGAAAGGATAAGCAACTGTTTTATTTTACACAAAATTCTTCCTAAATTTTGCGATTCCTGAGATTTTTGAGGTGGGTGGGTGTTTGATTATATAGATTGTTGAAGCACAAGCAGCACAGAGAAAAACTGCAAAACAGCTGCATCTCTCCATCAAAAATGTTTTTTTTTAGAATTTTAATCTTGTGCAACAAACGGATCGTTGATCGTGCAATATTTGACTATGTCGGTCTCGTTTGAAGTGTGTCTGAATGTAGGAAATTAATTGCTGCATAGACTTATTATGTAACTGACTGAGAAATAAAAGGGGAATATACATATATATCAGTATACCACCCCGCATTTTATCCATCCCCTACAAATTCACGCTAAATCATTTTTTTTTCCGGCTGAATGAGTAGCAGCAAGCAGCAACCCACATTTTTCTTGGTAAATGTTCAAGCATTCATAAAGTACATTGTTAAACTGCACATTTTTTTTGTTGTTGTTAGATAATGTTGATCATATAATAAATACCAACTCTTTTGGCTACTAAGTTGCTTTTTCTCTGTTTTGTCCCAACTTTTTTTGTTTTGTATTTGCAATAGTATGGTGGTGCGCTGTATATTGGATTGCTTTTCGGTTAGTGAGAAAGTCAAGTTTAAAATCTCAACCCTTTTTTCTCAAAAGAATATTACTCCTTTTTTGGAAGGTTGAACTTGACATGGATTATTGCCATTTTACCTGTGCTTTTGTCTACTCTAACCAACTTTGACTACCTATGTGTATATTATATATTATATGAGTGGTAAAATGATGATGATGATGATCACAAAAGATCACTTATATGCGGAATTGCACAAGTGAAGTGTGGCCAGTGGCAGTGTGGCTGTTTCTCGTTCGTGCATATGATATTATATGATATCATGACATGACTCCTCCGTCATTGTGGTGGTATTATAATATTCAATGTTTTTAAATATTCACACATGCAATATATATATATTCCACGTAGAGAGATCACAAACCCAGCACGTAATGATAATAATAATAATAATAATAATAATGTACTTTATGGGTACACATGAATCATTCACAAATGGTAATGACCATCCTTTAACGTTGCATATATTGGATGTTTTAGTGGATTCTTTTTCTGCTGTTACCTGACTTGTACAAGGCGAAGGCTAAGTATATTAAATAGCATATCATTTAGTATTTGATGATCATCATGAATAATTTGCATTCACATATCGTATCGCTTTCAATCCATCTCCTACTCACACAGTACTCCAACTTTGATAGGAGATATGATATCTTCCCAAGTAGTCCATTAATAGTAAAAATTGCAATAAATCATAACTTATTTGCAAACATTAACATTTTACTACAAGCACAATGACTTTTTGGAATTTGAAAGAGGAAGAGCCCACATATCATCGATTATAATGCTTTTCAATGGTTTACATTATAAATGCATTTTTTTCTTCTATTTTTTTTTTTACCAGGAATTCCCTTTTTATTGCACAATCACACAACCAGAAAACAATGCCGCGTGGTGGATTTCGAGGAAGGAAATTTTCGAAAAAGGGAAATATCGCGGTTGGGGTTTTGAAATGGTGTAATAAGACGAAAAAAGGTACAGTCTACTAGTCTAACTTTGTATAATCAACTAACCCAAAAAAAATCAATTTTTTAAGCTTCTCCCTTATTTTCACACTAATCCAAACCCACACGATGACATTTTAAGAGACAATTTACATTTTTTATTTGAAGCTCGTAAAATATGACACTTTCTTTCGGACCAAAATCTTTAAGATGTAGTCTTTTTTATAATATGCATATCTCCTCCTTCTCCACCTTTCTAAATTGTGAACTTGAACAAAAAGTGTTCACAATATATATAACAAACAGTCAGTATGATTTTTCAAGTTAAAATTCTTGTTCAGTTAGACTTATAGACTCATCAGAATTAGATTCAGTTAGCTATCTTGTGTGTAAGTGTGTGTGCTCAGGTTCACGCAGGTGTGCACACACACGGATTTGGAATGACTTTTTTTTGCAGCTGAGAACGGCATGACATTTTGAATGTAGGAGGACATGAAATAATTACTGGTCCCACTTCACGGAATAATGAACTGATCTGAGTGAGTATCAACATAATATCATATCATGATGATATTACATATAAGCCGCAATAAACAAGTAAAAAAAAACTTTTAAATGAAGTTGGGGGTAAGTGTGGGACTGCAAGTCCTAATAAACCCCCTCACTAATGCGAGCCAACTAAAACGGGTAAACCAACAAAACAATGCGCTAAAATAAATAAATTACGACTAAAGGTGCTAGAAGATAAAAAATGTTGCATGCTTCATCATCATCATCATCATCATCTTGCAGATGTACATAGATGTACGAAATTATATCCATTATTTGTTGTCTTGTTGTTCAGATCTCCATATTTGATCACCTTTCTGATTTAATTCATGTGGGCGCTAGCTCATAAGTAACATGAAAATTAACATGGTAGCTAATTTCCACGATCATATCATCAAATCAGCGAGAGACCCGCTCAAAAGGCCTCTCTCTTTGAATACATTTTGGTACAGGCGAAGAGATAATTAGATTTTTCAAAATAAATTGTACATAATGAACTTTTTTTGCTACCGTGTACGGTTTGCTTTGGAAGCAACTCATTCCACATATGTACCTATTATATCCCACACAACTGCCAACTGCCCATCCTGTTTATAATATTATATGAATAATTTGATTTTCCCCCTAAAATTGATTCTAATCAAATTTATTGTATCGACCTCTCTGCTAACTCAATTATTGCATCACCGCCACAAGTCAATGAGATCTTGAGGAGGAGTTGGTCATCATCATATGATCAGTGATTACTGTATTACATAACATGGAGTTGTAGTTAGTGCAGTTTCTGGAGGCGGTGGTGGTCATTATGAACGATGAGTCATATGAGTATGTTTTTCGAAAATCGATATATTATGCATCTCCGTGTCAGCCCACATGAAAATCGGCAAACTTCTATAATCTCATTCAATCCCGTAATGATGACCATTTCATTACCATTTTAACAGACGAGTGGTCAATTTTAGTCACTCATTTTCATATATTTTAACTTATCTTAAAGCGTTCCATTCCAACCAAGACTACCTTCCATTTTCCTTTTTTGTCATGTTGCAGACCTTCTTTTACAACATATCACAACTATACGATTGTTCCATCATCTTTACCGACAATTTACGACCAAACGGTGCAAAAACCAAGACCACATGAACACTTTAATGCAATGTAGTGTAGTATAGTCAGCAGTAAAGTTTATAATCGCTGCACATGTATGGAAAGTGTTAAAAGTCAAAATGCAACACGTTTTTACCTACTTGCATTTTTACATAAGTACTTATACAATAATAGCACCAAAAATATCACAAGATTTTACAACAGTAATGAATGTTAAACGACTTCCCTTCCAGGGTCATCACAATGACAAAATATATGCTTACTACTGTAGATATATTATGTAATTGCCAGCTGCATTGTGTAGAAACTTCAGCACACTATAATAAGGGAACGATTTTTGACAGGTAACAGGATTGGCCAAGTCATGAAATTGAATACTCTTGTTAAATGCATCTTTAACACATTCATTTGTGCAAACATCATAGCCACTACTTGTTTGGAAAACTATACACCAGCAGCAGCAGCAGGGAGCGAGCGCGAGCGTCATCATCACCATCGTAATAAAAAACTAAATGTCTGATCCCTTCAATTTTATTTTTTAGTCACCTGCGTCTAATAAATATCCCATGGACAGATGACTATAATATGACATGACATGACAGCACTAAAAAGACCGCAGTAAATCGGATGGATGGACGATGGACGGATGGATAAACTTACATATATATTTTTTAATAATAAAATTTCTGTCCATTGAAAGTATCTTATAAAGTATCTTCCATTTTAAAGTTATTGTGGATATTGCACACTTTTTTCTTTGTTGCTTCCTAGCATGTAAAATCATGGAAAAACAAAAATGGGGAGTGGCTGTGCACACGTACCATTGTTTATGCTTTACCCAAGCGTTGTTATTTGTATATTCTCCTTTTTTTCCTTGTAAGAAAAAAAAATGAATGAAATCTTATGAATATGCATTAAAATTTCATTGTCCCTAAAATTAGCAGTGCAAATCGGTCTGTCTGATTTTAAATGAATGAGTTGAGATATGTAAGTGACGTATTTTGGCTTATGAG
>JAHZNC010006591.1:0-30613 GCA_027744095.1 Zhuqinia jingwanae | reverse complement strand
GTGTGTGTGTGTGTGTGTGTGTGTGTGTGTGTGTGTGTGTGTGTGTGTGTGTGTGTGGCCGAGTATGAGTTGAGCGAGATTATTACTACAGCAACAGCAAAAACAACCGCACATTTTTGTGTGTACAATGATTACTGAATAAATATTAATGATTGACTAACTAACTAAACACATGATACTCTAGCCCCTTACATTTTTTATAGCAACAACGCTTATTATTATTATTATTACGCATCCTGTATCCTATAATCATAAGTAACCATCTTCTTCTTCATCTTTTTTTTTAAACTTCCTAAAAAAACATGATATGCTAGAAATATACAATATTTATATTTTGTTGGCACCAAAAACTTAATAGCTATAATGATTATTACAAGTAATTTTAAACACACTTATTTATACACGCACGACAAATTTTTTTCTTAAATCCTGCGACAACAACAGCAACAACAACAACGATAATAATTAATAACAATGCAGAAAGAAGTGAGATAAAACTATTATTTGTGCTATTAAGTTTAGCCAGTCTTTTTATATTTTTATATTTTTTAAACCATCCGATAATCCCCTGAGTCAACTTCATTAAATCGTTGATTAACATCAGGGTCATTGTCAATGTCATCAAGAGTGGCATAACGGAATGTGGGAGGAAGCTCGACTGGCTGATTGATTTCATAGATCATCTCTTCGCTGCTTGCCTTGTCATCCTCTTCCAATGAGCCCAGGTCATTTGTCTCATAGGGATTCACAGAGTTCTTCTTTTCAGCGCCCAAGGAGAAATGCATGGCTGTTCCACTGCTGGTAGCTGAGGAGGAGGGGGCAGTTTCGTTGGAAATCTGGTTCTCCTCAGAAATGGCAAACATGTCGTTATCGGTTTCAGGGCAAACGATTTGACCACAACAGTCAGGGTATGGTTTGGAGTTGTCTTCAACGAGGTAACAAGGGGGTGCAACAAACGCTTTTCCACAACTGTAAAAAAATAAGAATATTTTGAGCAAATTCTTTATATTAGCTAAATCTCAATATAACTTGTAAAGGTCAAGAATCATCGTGTTGAGCATGTGAGCCCAAATGCTATTACAAAGTCACACCCAGAGAGACAGAAATCGCCCATGTCATGCCATATCATCATCATCATTCATGCACGAGCATGACCACTACTACTTTTTTCGCTTGTGACTCGTTTTATGAAACCACATATAAAAGAGGCAAGCATTTAATTTTATGCTATGATCATCATGATGATGATGAGAAATTGCACAAACAAAAAAATAAGAATGAGCAGACAGACGACGTCGACGACGACGACGACGATGTACAATATGGGAAAATCCTAAATAGTGGAAGTAAAGAAGAAGAATACATCATCATCATCATATAATTTATAATGGACCACTCGATAGATATAATATACATTATGTATGTGTATATTATATTCATTGTATGTTACGCTACGCACTATAATAGACTCACAGCATGTGGTCAACCATTTCAAAGCATTGTAAACCCGTTCATTCTGTCACTACATGCGATATACAATAATAATGTAAATGATATGCTATATGTGAGAGAATCCACGAACATGATTCATTTTGTAATAAGGAGAATAAATGAATTTTTTACGCTTTTTTAAATAGCTCCTTAAATACAAATAAATGTAGGATATATAACTGTTGGCATTTTGGTATGTGAGCAGCACCAGCACCAGCAGCAGCAGAGAGTATTAACAATTTTTTCAAACGCCACCAGGCCAGGCCATAATACAAAAAAAATTATACCTGTGTAACCATGTTTGTATTGACGTATGCAAGATAACTTTTTTATTTTTTCTAAATTGTGGAGGGAGATGAATTTTTTGTATTAAGCATTTATCATGTTTTTACGATCTCTCTTGCTAAATCCCAAATGATTTTTTTTAATACCGGGCCAAAAAGGAAGGAATACATTTTTTGGGCGGATTTATTAAATGAGGCATGCAATAAAGCCTACTTTTATGCAAGACACACAAAACTTTTTTTTTGCAATTTTTGCATGAAATTCATGAAAAAATATCAAAACGACTTTTCGAGATCGTGATTTGGCTATTTTTTGCCTGATAGGCACGAGCATTGACGATCAAGTCCACTGACATCATCGCCAGACGAGTAAATCTGATTTTAACAGGCACATGTGTACATAGCTCTACTGTTTCTTGGGATACAACTAAAAAAACTCAAGTTTAAAAAAATATGTGGTAAGTAGGCAGCAATCACAATGTCAAATTACACCTTGGAACAATGAAATTTTTTTTTCACTCAATTTAGGGATGATGATGATCCATTTGTTTATAAAAAAAAGTATACGAAAATGCACTTTAAAAACTTTCTTTTGTAAAATCCCGTCACGTTGCTAAAACACCATTGAAAATTGATTAGCATTTAAATAAATTGGACAATTTTAGATAATGCAATTTATGTGTTTAAACTGTCAGACAGAGACAATTTTTCGGCAGTTACAAAGTAATGCAAGTTTTCGTGAATCAACTCTTTGTAAAAAAATATATAACCGATTTATGACAAGTGCTAATCAGGTAATGTACTTTATTTTGAGGTCTAGTGTGTGTGTTTTGTGTTGTGTTTGCTGGAGGGAATGAATGGGATAATTATGGATTTCATCTGTCACACATACAAACCCGGATTCTGTCGGAATCCCATCAGACCACCTAGTATATTTATTGTAAAATATGAGCTACTTTGAACCACAACAAGTCATCATCATCATCATCACGACACACGAAACAATATGAATAATGTGACCCTGGTTAACTTTAGACTTTTTTTTTGTATTTTACACCCGCAAATCAAACTCAGAATTAAATATTTAAATAAACTATGATGATTTCTATTACACGCCTATCCAAAAATTCATAAAATTGTTATTTAAGAAAATTACATTTTTTATAAATATTATGGATTTTTGTTGCATGTCATCATAAACAGACACACACACGTACACAGAGACCGCTTTATTCCACATGTCACATAATAAAAAAAGAGGGCTGTGTTTAAAGATGTAAAGTTTTTGGCTAGCCACAAGACTATAAATATTACATTTAAGCACCTTTTGCTGCTATATTACTTGTATTGTAGCAGTAGAATGTTTAATGTTTTCAGATATCAGGTAATCAGCAAAGACTCTCCAGACTGACATGTCTTTGAGATAATTAAGCTCGTCATTTTTATTATTTTTATTTTCTTGATTCATTTTTCTGCAAGGCAAAAAATATATAGTTTTCTTTGCAAGATGCTAAATACTATGTATTGCCAAAATATTTTGCACTCGCTTTAAAAAAAAGGGTAAATATTGTTGACAACAAACGAACATTCACCAATAATTAGCCGACTAAAATATTCTGTTAACTTGATTATACCTATCTGACTGGATAAATAAATTGACTGAAAAAAAATGACGAATTAATTTAAGGAAAAATACCAAGTTAAATGTACTTGTCCTAGTCCCAGTCGTAGTAGTAATTTAGAAGTGAAATGGTAAAATGTGCCGAAATCCATATAAAAATGATAAATGAATAGGTCTACTGTATTTCTTTTCATAAACATTTAAATAATATAACAGCAGCAAGCACCACCAAAATATTTGATGAGTGTTTTTGTATGTGTGTGGCAAAAAAAAGACGCCATGTACACATGTACATACCCATGCATATCATAATATGTGCTACTACCACCGGTATTGAAGAATCTGACCAACTTATATGAATACTAAAACTTTGAGGAAAAAAAGTATAATAATAATATTAAAAATATTGTCATGCATAATTTCTTGGCTCTCTAACAATTATAGTAATAGGAATAATAATTGTCAGTAGCAAGAACACGGTAGAATACTAAGAGTGGGGTAAACGGGTTTCCTATTTCATAGAAGTTTATAATGTGGTTCCACTTCTTCTATAAGAGTAGTAGTAATAATAATAATAATATACACATCTATATGAGGTGGAGGATGGAGATGATGATGACTTGATGACATAAAGTGGCAACAGAGTAATTGGAAGGAATCGCTGACTGTGACCACAACATGTAGACTCTAATGTACATCTAACGCTTATACATATATATCCTGCAGTGTGAATGTGACAAATGTCTTGCTGTTTGAATGACAGAAATGAAAAAAATTTGAGCTTTACACACAAATTACTTTGATGAAGGTAGCTTCCACACACACACAGACACACGTACACACACTAATTAGCAGAGTACAACCAACTACGACAATAAATGTAACATAAAAAATGTAACTTGTTGTTGTGGTAGCAATAAAACATGTTGACAAACAAGTTTGTGTCTAATCACTGGATCATCATTGTCCAGTGTCAAAATAATTTAAGATTTTGTCTTTTAATCCGCTGTTGTGAAAATGACATAATGACATGAAGGACAAGTAATACACAAACATATTAGTCCAGTTTTGGAGCACGAGCACAGTAGGATTCCAAGTGATTATTGCCATAAAAAAACACGCAAAAATAATAAAAATATACACAGTACCGACCTAATATGTGTGTAATTATTACTGCATAGGTATATGTGTGTGTGTTATTTATAGCGGACCAATAAATATGAACCTTTTTTTGCCACTCATTATCCAAGTGGAAAATCTCTCTCGACTTGGCCGCTCATTCCCATTTGCATTCTTTTTAGACTTTGACGCCGACACCTGGAAATAGCCACTTAATATTACAATGTTGTTCTTGTAGGTATTATTGTTATTACTATATACATAGTTAAAATCGAGAGAAAAAATTTCCAGTCCAAAAATAAAGAGACAAACTTCCTTTTAGTAGCCAACTTAACAAAAGATAATACGTGTACATACATGTGCGAAAAGCTAGGAATAAAAATTTGACATTGAAATTGGCAAACAAACAATTTCTCATACGCACTGCCACTTCTGCCGCCACACAAACACACACACACACACAACAATAATATAGGAACTGACATATTCTCTAAAAAGAATTACGAATTACAACTCTACAAGAAGAAGATAGAAAAAAACAGCTCCCCTCCTTATCTGATATAACATGTACCTTGTAACAACAAAAAATAAACTTTTCGTGTCATTACTTACGTTGGGTTTACATTTAAAAAAATGGGAAAAAATTATCTTAGATGTGAGCACAAATTCTACCTATATTACCAGCATTCCATTTTTCCAGTATATATTTTGTACATATTATATGATTACACACTTAATAGTATAATGAGTTTCTTAATAAATATGATGATGATGATGAGGATGTGGTGTGGTATACCGTATTTTGAAAGATTGTTAATGTTCGAGAGGAACAAAAAAAGAGTTGGCTAGAAGAAAGATGTCTAGAAGAAGAAGGAGTAATGAGACCCACGAAGAAGAAAAAACTTTTTTTTTGTTCTTGTATGAATGCATAATAAACATATAGTGTATTATTATTATTACCATCACTACTGCTTATCTACATACATCCATACGCAAGAAACGCAAAAAAACAACAACGAAAACAACAACTTCCCTTTTTACACACGGTTACTTTTTAGATGTAATTACTAGTAATTTTGATTTGGCTACACAACAAACAACAACATGTGTGATGATGATGATGATGATGATTGGTGTGGATCTTCTTCTTCCAAATCCGCTTTTTACTGCTTTTGTTTTGTACTATTTGACCAAATTTTTTTTAGTAAAGTGGTGATCAACCGTCTCGATATGAACCTTCACCTGAGCACGCCATTTATTTATCTGCTGAATTTTTCAAACATTTTCAATTAATGAACAACGGGTTGTACGCGGAATATTAAGTGTGTGTAAAATAATGCAAATAAATGCATCATTATTTACTAGAAAACGAGTAAGAGGATATTACGAAGAAGAAAAATTTAGATTTTAAGCTTTTCCCTTTAAAATAATAAAGAGATTCACAAAAATTGGGACAAGAATTGCAACTTTTTTGTTTTGCAACTTTTTTCTGCCAATTTCTTTTAAGTATTATTGGAAATCCCTTTTTTTAAACAAAAAGGAAAGGAGATTTTTTTTGAAGTGTGTCTTTTAAGCTCTCAACGTGCGTGCACATGATATGGATAATTTAAAAGTTGATTCCATTTATAAAAAAATATACAATTTATGCAAATATTTTGATGAATTTAAAGACATTATAAATTGGCAATATGAAATTGAGCATATATATTATTTGCATTTAGTTTTTTTAAGAAGCAATAATAACTCCATAACTACTACTACTACTACTACCGTAAAAATGTATACCAGTAGCATGTTGATATTTTGTTTTTGGGTCTAAGTTGGCCAGAAGATTATCTAGCTAAACATCAGCCAAGGTTACAAGAAAATCAACCTGTCATAAGTAATTGATGAGAAAAGTGAGGATATAACTGTCTCGACTTACATGTTTTCTGTTTTTCTTGTCAAGATCAGTTTCGCATATTTTTGTACAATAATAGTAATCATAATCAGTGTGGTCGAAATGATTCTAAAGCTTTTTCATGCTCGTCGCCATAATAGAAACGAAATATAATATATATTTTAAGATGTGTGTGTGTGTGTGCGACAGCAATTGTCGATGATGGTGATAATGATGAAGACGTTGATATTTTCACATTTTTTTGTTATGCGCTTATCTATAAACTTATCTGACAGACAAACACAAAGAGAGACAGAGAGAGCGAAAAGAGATGGTCATGGTAGTATACGTTCTTCAAAAAAATAAAATTGTGCGCTATTGTAATGTAATAAATTTTTATAATACCAACTAGCAACTTGTTCAAAATTAGCCCCAAACACAGCACAAGAGCCAGGAAGGATTCCCTGATGATAACAATACTATTGCATGTAATTTATAGTGACGTTCAACCAAACATTAATCATAATAGGAAGGAAACCCAAAAGAAAAAAAGAAGTGTACTGGCCATCATCATCATCAGTATACACGTACGTATAGCACATACAAACAAACAAACGGTCAAACAAACTTAAATGAACTTTTGATAAAAAATACTATTATTATTATTATTTATAGAAAGTATGTAGGCATATCATCCCAATCATATCATATCTTATTTTTATACTTTTGATACATACAAAAACGGCAAACGTCTTAGAGGGTCATAAACAATTTCAATGAAAAGAGCAATGACAGCGCAGAGCCGATAGCCACATATAAAAATACAGAGAGCTCTTTGGGTTTTTGTATTTTATTTTTATACGAGCGAGCATATCAAAAGTCAACCATAACAAAAATAAATTTAAAAAAAGATGAACGAGAAAAACTACAAATATTTGTATGTATTTACCTAAATATTATGTATATCTTTTTATATATTTAGGGGCCTATTTTATATAAAAGTGTATTTGTATTTTATTATTAGAATGCTGTGTAAAAAAGATGATTTTTTTTGCATCGGTTAGGAATTCGCAATGATCGGTATCTACCAAAAAAATGAATGAATGAGTTAAATATAATAATACGGATGAACACTATCATCATCATCAGCAGCAGACCAAGAAGTGGAGGTTTCAATGACTTGCATATATTGTTATGATTATATTATTATTATTATTATTATTATTATTATTATTATGACTATTGGCTATAAGGATTATTCTTGTCCGTGACAATGCATTTGGACAAAAGATGCTCATATATGGAAAACATTGAGTTGTGTATGATATTTTTTTGTGAGAAAAAATTAATCATAGTAATAATATGTATATAGGAGGAAGATTCTTTTTTTTTTGTGGTTTTAGTATACTTACGTTACAAATGAGATCATAAGTTGACCATTTGGACGTGAGGGTTGCTCACAAGTGACTTCTCCACAGGCTCCTTCCATCGGCCAAGATTCTCCAGGTGAATAGTAAGAGTTGGATCTGACATTAAAGCACTTGTTTGGGTGACCTGTTGATAGCAATAAAAAAAAGAATACCCAAAAACATAAATTCTTGTGTTATTTTGGTGGGAACATAATATTTACATCTTCCAGAAGAAGAAAAAACAGATCATGCTTTAATTTATCTAAATAAAAAGAGGACAAGATGAATGATTGTATTGCGGCGGTATGATGAGTCAGACGCAAAACAAAAAAAAACACAAAAAACAACGCAAGTCGTTAAAGGTGATGAATTAATAGTGGAGCGAGAGTTGATACATATAATCTATTTTTCTGTGCCCACTATAATATTACTAAAAAGAACACGTCAACAGCTCTATTTTCCCTGCTGGCCATTCATCACATTCAAACTCTCCAAATCAACAGAGCATGGAACACCAAAAAGCTTCTAGAGAGAGAGCGCGTCGGTAATATTATTACTCACCCAATTTTAGTGAATGATTTATACATAACTTTCTTAACAAAAAGAAGAAGCAACAGTGCATGAATTCCTGACGAGCTAAACTACTACTACTAATAATAGTAATAAAATATAGTAATAGTAATTACCTTATTTCATTCTATATTTTTTTCTCTTCCAAGTTCATAAAACTACGTAAATGCATAGACCTAACCTGTAACATTGTCATTTTGAAGATGTGTAGTCATTTATAACGACAGACAAGCCCACGCATTTTTTTGACACCTCACACAGTTTTTACCGCATACTACTACACCACTTGCTAAATCCATTATAATAAATTTAGTCACAAAAAAAAGTGAATGCATTCGTCAAGCGATGACTGTAGAGCTCTTACACATTTTGTACATACCGAGAAGAGCTGGTGATTGCCATTACGTTGATCATGAACTTGAGAGATAAATAATCTTACCTTAAAGTAAAAAAATATTGCATATTCCAACAAATTTGCATAATATGCAAGAAAAAACGCACTGGTTTAATTATTAAGTGAATAAACAACAAACAAAGGGAATATATAAAACTCGTTCAGTAAAAAAAAAGTAAGTCAGGTTACAAAAATAGTTCTTATTTAATTTGAATTTCTATTTGCAATACTTTTAATTGTATTCATATGTAGTTGATGGGACGGGATAATAATTATTTTTCAACAAGGTATATACATGCATACACCTGCCGTGTAAATGAGATTTATAGACTGGGTTTATCTCCATCATCCAATCTAAATTCTTTTCTCGTTTTTTTTGTTATTGCTACTCCTGCTGATAGAATGAACTGTGTGTAGTTTGCGAACAATAATATAAATTGGTAATTAAATGCAACAAGGGATTCTACTCAGTTGATTGAAGGTGGGTGGAAGGAATTTGGAATGGGTGGTTGACGGGGAGGAATGAAGAAGAAGAAGAAATGTATAGATAGATCACTTGACTTTGAATATGTCGAAAAATTGGTAAATACGATATCAAAAAATGTGATCATGTGGACAATAGTATAAAATCCACTGCGCAGATAAAAAAAAATATTTGGCATTAGAGAAAATTATATCATTTTTATATAGGGAGTCTCTTCTTTGTATTGACGTCACACCGCACCAAGGTGTCAGTCTCAATTTCCATTTGTGAACATGATACGCTTAATATATATCCATAAATTTTTTCTTGCTCTGGTTGGACATATTCAAGAAAACTGGTTACTTATTTATGACTATGACTTTTCTCTCTATTTGGGGTTTTCATAGAAAAACCAACATTCTACACATAATTATGTGATTTAAAAAATGTAGGTATTAAATAAGTATGTATGGGATTTTGTTTAAAATATGTGAAACACTGTCAATCCCATGAAAAACGCCATAAAAAATATGTTTTTTCCTTGACACACGTTTTCCAGTTTCATCATTGTGTCAACAATAAAGTTTTGGAGACAAGTTCCAAGATATAATAAATAGAGCAGGTAGTAGTAGTGGTAGTGCAGTAAAAATGTAAAACGGGTAATAAAAGCTAATAAAAATTGCTAAATTATACAAGTTTAGCTCCATTTAATCAAATGCATCTCTGAATTATTATTACTCCTTCTTTGTTTTATTTGACAAAAACTGGATATTAAATTTCATGCAAATTAAACAAATTTAGACAGCCGGCTATAAACTTATAAATGTACATACATGCTACTATACTACTACTTGTTACTATTATCTAATACGGGGTGAATTGATACATTTTTTTTTTTTGAAAAAAAAAATTGTTAAAAATTTAAATTGATTTTAGACTTACTTTCATGAACTGTAGCCCTTCCGAGTCCAGTAGCAGCCAAAGCACATGACACCGCAGACAAGAGAATAACAACGGAACACACTGTTTTGCCCATGTTTATTTTTATTTTTTTGGCTCAAGTTCACAGGAATTTTTGTTTAAAAAAAGAATCTATTTAGGTATATAGATTGATCTTGATTTAGGATCTAAAAAAACTGCCTAAGCACTGCCTTGGTAAAAACAAAATATTTTATACGTTGAAAATATATGTGTATTTATTTGATTTGCAATGCAAACTGTTTTTGAGAGTTTGTTTGGTTGATCGATAATATATTTATTTTTATCTGAAGCTGTCTTCGTGTCTCTTCCAGAGAAGCAACTGAACACAAATATCTCGTGGTCAGTGCTTCTTTAAGTAATCTGAGCGGTTGTGATGATGATGATGATGATGGTAGTAAAGTAAGTAGTAGTAATAGTGGTAGTGGTGGTAGTAAAGGCCGACCATACGCAACACATAATATGCATGAACTCATAGATATTATATGTTGTATTTAGTGTGTATACTATTGCATATATATGTGCATATGAAATAACTTATTTCAAATAAGCATATGAAACCGCTTTACGGCACCACATTCACAAAAACCCAAGCAAGTCAGGTGCAGCAGCTACAGTAGCTTGTACTCTCTGCAAGGCAACGGCACAAAACGTCAACGTAATAAGAAGACGATGATGATGATGCCACAGGAAAAAACAGCGCATCCTTTTTTGAGTGAGTAAAATAAACTGTACGCGCTGCAAGCATAAATCGAAATTTAATTTTTTCTGCACAGATAAGCGTTCAAAATATGTACATATATATATACGTACATGAATGCATATAAGATGACAGATGATGATGATTAAGTGTGTTTAAATGTGCTGGTGTGTGGAGGAGACGAAGAAGACACACGGTGAGAATCAAAAAACTTTCTGGTGACGAATGTAATTTTTTTTAATCCACCTACCAAAGTACACAGCAGCAACGATATAAAAAATGGCAATGTCAGTGAAACAAGACTCAAATATGAAACTAATGAGGGTCAAAAATTGTTTATTGGGATTTATCTTAAAGTTACATCAGCAGACATCACATCACAGTGAACGGAGCCGCGAATATAATTTATACATACATAATGATGTTTTGTACCAAGTAACAGGTTTACGGTAGTCTTATAAAATCTGTTCTACCCCACGCCCTTCTTCCTTTTGACGTCTCAAAAGTCTTAATCCGTCACACACACACACACTTACTACAACCATCTTGATTTCCATCTACTCTCATTCTTATTATAATGCGCATAAAAAAATATTACACCGAATGGCGTCGACAAGGTGCATAGATAAAAAAAATATATTATTACTAATTTAGGCACTAGAAAGCATAGGAAAAGAGAGGAGGAGCACACAGCAAACAAGAAGATACACAGTATTTTTTTTGCCTTTGTATTTATTAGTATGCATTGCTCATTTACTACTTGACTTTTAAAGCTGTGATGATGATGATATTAAAAAAATGGCAACAATGAAAGAAAAGAAATGACCGTTTTGCTTTTTAAAAGGGAAAGAGTTGTTGTGATTGTTTGCATTGCAGTTTGACAGTGCATTAAAAAACATGCATGATTTTATTTTTTGGATTCATAATAAAAACATTTTTCCCAACTTGACACTTGACTAAACTTGTTTACTCAGAAAAGCTACTACTTTATATACATAGCGCATACTACATTTTGATACATGCATGTTGACTAGGTATTTATATATCTCTCTCTCTCTCACTCTACGTGACTCACAATCAGCAATAACTGATGCAAAGGCCATGGTCATGGTCAATTATAATGATGAAATGTCGACGACATATGCAAATTTTTCTGATTTCACGGGGACTCATCATCGCCGGACGAATATTCATATGACTTGCTTGACACGTTGAAAAGAATGAAAAAATAGTTAAAGCATCATTGCATTGTACAAACGTGGCGGTGGAGTAAAATAGTGTACAGATTAGATAGCTGTAAATTAAATCATGAATCAGTTCTCACATACTCTTTCATCAAGTATCCACTTTTTTTCCTTCTCTTCTTTGACGCTATGATATGATGAAACCCGATTTTAGAGAGAGAGATGAAGATGTACTAGAACCGTAAGTAAAGTTGTTTGCTTGAATGAATGTGAAGGTTAGCAGTGGGTACGTACCTATATTTTATTATTACTTCATTTATTATGTGATGCGATTCCTCGACTGAATCTCTATCTCTCTCTCTATGTCTCTGGCGAAATCAATTCCTTCAAATCAAACTTTTCTTTTTTCTCATTTTTTCCTCTTGTCTTTTTACGTCATTTTTCCATTGGACGTCAGAGAAAGGTGTTAAAGATGCCAAGATTTACGTACCTATTTATATATTTTTATATTTTATATTTGTTTTTTTTGTGTTTTTTTGTAGCTTGTATGTTATTACATATAATAATAATCAACGCAACACATAAAAAACAAAAACGCGTACATTTCAATCAAGAAATGAGTCTGACATGAGGCTCACAGATGATTTGCATACTAAATTTTTGTAAATATATTTTGTCTTTTCCCACTTTCTACAAAGATATTTGTAAAAAAATACATCTTGTTAAAGCTGTTGTACAAATGTACCTCTCCTCATTCTTAATATAAAATGCGGAGATTAAATTGAATAAAATAAAATAAAAATATTTCAAAGAAAAAAAACACATAATATATTTATGAAGGCAAAGGAATTTTTTCGCCAGAACTCGCAATTAATACACGTGCTGCCATATAATAAATATAAATACGTTTATATTTATATATTCAGTTTGAAAAGAAGTGTGATTTCATGAGTACAGTACAGTATTTATTTATGTAAAAGCCATTGTGTACATATTTAGGCATGCTACTTGCTTACTTACTACGATATTTATTGTCTGTTTTTAAAAAAATAAGGGAATGTACTCGCTTACTCCTCTCTCTCTCTCACTCAGCAGAGTTGTCAGTTAGATTTAAATTAATGAAGCAAGCTGACAGGACTGCATTAGGAGTCATATAAATATAAAAGTGTAACTCCTCAAAACAAAAATTTAGGAGTTCACAAGAAAAAAAAAGAAGGTGAAGGAGACACACAGAAAATCCCATACACACAAAACACAACCTGGTATTATATGCGCATACTTAAGTAGTAAAACAACTGATATTTCCCAAAAAAAAAAAAGAAGAGTAGCCAGTGCCCAACGGGAGGTAAAAAATTTACAAATAATGGTCAAATAGGGTTATCACCAAAAATCCATACTGCTGCATACTGGTATCTAGGAGTTTCTAAGGAATATTTGGCTATATAACTAATACAAATATATGTAATCATCTTCAGTAGTAGTAGTAGTAGTAGTAGTAGTGATTCAAGAGAGAAAAAAAACATTGTTTGTATTTATTTACATATACATATTTATAAAAGCACATCCTGGTTGGCCTTGCCTACTAAAAAGCATGTTTTACGTAATATCGCATCTTCATCATCTTCACGTGTAAATATAAAATAGTAGATTTATGTATTGATATGTATATAGTAATGGTAGTAGTGTATCTGTGTAATAATGGTGAGCAAGACGATTAGTTGACTGCATCTCTCTATTATGTGTGTACAACACACATAAAAATATTATTATTATACATGCATATGCATAATATATACACGACTTTGACTTGAGCAGTGTTGTCATGTATTTTTTAAGCCTATGTAGTTTAGCACAGAATATGAATATGATTATTATTATTATTATTATTATTATGAATCATGATTTAGATTAGCATAGCATCAAATATTTAATAGCAAAGTAGATGGGATTATTGTTATTAAAGTACATCTTTTAATGCGTGTGCCTGCATTCCGGTCTTTTGTCTTTTTTTTTTCTCTCTCTCTAAAATACAAGACACTTTGAAACACGAGCAGACTAACATACACAAACAAACACACACAGACAACCGCAACGTAACGTTTTAGCTCTGAATCTTGTGGTGACTTTGACTTTGAGAGAGAGAGAGAGAGTTAAAACATGTGAAACATGACCATAATAAAAATGGCCAAATCAACATACATACATATACATGTACATGCTATACAAAACTTTTTTTAAGGATTTGCTGAAGAACAGCAAAAAAAGGATGAATTTGGTTAAAAGTTGCTTTGGTATTTTTATTATTATTTTTTTTTCTCTATTGGAAGCTTGCAAACTCGCAGAGCTTCTTCTTCTTCTTCTTCTTCTTAATCAGCATAACATCCTTGTCCATTGCTCTTGTTCAAGCGTGGTAATTCCTTTACGTCACCCATGCGTCGGCTTGTTAAGATTGGGTCTTCCCTTCAAATTTATTTTCTAAAATAAAAATAAAATCTCTATTTTTTATCTCTTCGTCTATGATATTCCCAACCGACCATCCGACTGCTCAAAATTAGGTCCGGTTGTAGAAGAATTAATGTGGCAGTGCTTCTTCATTTTTCCTTTGCATAAATACATGCATATCATATTTTTTTATGCGCAGCAGTGCAGTTTTAATAATTCATATTCCCATGAAATAATTATTATTTCTCCAATCTGATCGATGATGTAATAAAAAAAATGCTTGAGTCAGAAAAATATAATGATGGTTTTTCTCAATTAATTGGATTTAGAGTTTTATGTTTAGCATTTAGCGAGTTTTACCGAATAAAGCCGCAGAGACCAGAAAAAGGCCTTCCCCAAAAATAGAAATTATGTACAAACTGAGAATGAGTACACACACACATGCACACATCATATTCAATATTGCAGTACATTATGGATATTTTTTTTATGAATGTAAGCAGATATAACACAATATTTTATGATTGTACTTTGCCGATAGCAAAAGTGATGCATCAAGTTACTTTTTTAAAAGCTCGCACCTATTAAAAATTCCTGAAAAACCAATGCAAGTGCCAATTAGGAAACACTGTTTAAAGCCAATTAACAGATGCAAATGCAATATAATTAGCTGATTAATTATGCAGCGTATCCTTTTAGAGCCAGGAATTTCCCGGTCACCACGAACTTATCTCTCTCTGAGCCAAAAGGAGGAAAAATAAGTCATAAAAAAACGTGCTTAATAAATTTTGACGCCAAAAAAATTCCACGTTTTTGCCTTTATTCAGATATTTTCAAAAAATGCTTTCATTTCATACATTTGAAAAATTTCTCATAACAAGTTTCTTGCGTTCACACTTATTATTATAGAATTTTTTTTTGTGCATATAAATCCGTTGCATGCATATAGTCAAACAACAACATGATCAACCAACAGTACAGTTTTTTTTCAAACAATATTATTATTATTCATAGAGAAATTTTTTTGACGATTATTATAGTGTCTCATAAGTTTAAATACATTCTAGTGACTATATAGCCTACATTAAACTAGTACGATACAGGTACAATTTTTTTAGACACATTGAGTGAGTTCACAGTTCACATCAACAAATTTTTTTTGTTTTTAACATTAACTTTAAGATGCACGTAAAGAGACACAGGTTATTTTTTTTAGTTTATTTTACCGAGAATAAAAAAGATTAATCAAAAAGGGTTTCTACATTTAACCAAGTACAAAGAGAGTACCACACTAACTGACAATCATTTAGTAATATTTTTGCTAAACCATTTAATGTTTGATGGTTATAATTATTTTGCAAAAACAAATGTTCACAGTGCCAGCACGTGATTTTTTTCCCGAAAGCACATGCGTCAACATAAAAATTGTAGCTTATATAGCAGATTTTTTGCATGTCGTCTGTTTTTTTTGTAATAATCGCCAAGACGAAAAATGTTAAAATGAGTTAAATGGAAGGGAATGCTTTTTTTATGTTAACTTTATAAATATATTATTAATAAAATGACTATTATGAATATTAATCATAAATATATATATATATATATAATATGTGCATGTATAATTATTACGAAATAAAAAATAAACAAGATTTTTTTACGATACAAAAAAGCAAATAAAACTCGGGAGTTTATCGTTTAAACTTTTGACTTTGACTTTGTCCTTATGAGAGAGAAAAAAACTTTTCCTTGTTGGTTGGTTTGGTTTAATTAATTAACAAGTAAAAATGTGTTCGTTTTTTTTCGGCTGCTATATTATTACATCACAATTTTAAGTTTTTCTTAAAAATAAACAAAACTAACCAATACTTAATTTTACACCCACACTTTTGCCACAATTTTAAAAACTTTTAAGGGGGAATCTTTATTTTTAGGGAATAAAAAAAAGAAACGCCGTCCAGACCAGAAGGACGCCGGTTTTGACTGCGTAGCAGAGAAAAAAATATTTAAAAAAGCCGCAAATATTGGTTACGTTTAACTAAACAAAATATATGATTTAAACAATTCTAATTAATTGTAATATTTACTACGCGATGGTTACTTATTTTTTTACATGCTACTTTTATTAGTTTACAATTTATTATTACAACGCAGCAACTACACATCCACAATAATAATAATAATATTGAATATTCACAATAATTATGTTTTGAGAAAGGAGAGATGTTAAATGCTAATTATTATATTACATGTATGAAGATTTTTTGATTTATTATGTAATATAATAATATTTTGTAATCAAACTACTGTGAACCGATCAGTGCAAGTTTTTATGTGTATGTGCATGTATATATTATGTGATCATGCGACTCTCAAAAAAATACCAGTCTTTGTCTTTCACTTTTACAGTCACTTGTCGTCATCCTCCATTAAAATGTAACTAGGTATACATATATTATTTGGTATATTATACATACACATGTCTATTTACTATAAACTTGTTGTTGTTGTTATTATTATTATTATTATTAAGTACAACCAGTAAGTTCTAAAGTTAATTAATTACAGTTTTGGTCATCATTTGATTTTCAACATTATCTTTGGTTTGGATAATATATACTTTCTCCTGACGATAACACATTCTTTCAAACAAAAAATATTCACACTTGATCAAATTCTATTCTATCTGTACTTCATAAATGCTATTTACTAATGGAATCACATTGAAATCATAAAAGTTATATACATAGGTATATTCCAATTTGAAGTATTTTAGTTTACTCGACAGCAAATTTATATAATTATTTCGAAAAAAAAATTAATCAATTTTCACGATCAAACAATTCATGAAACTTTATAATTTTAAAAATCCAAATGAAAAAAAACTTGTAAGATAGTACAGGTTTTTTTTTGTTGGTAACTATAAAAACCGGCAAAAAAACATCAATATCGATAAATATTTCTTTTTTATGTTTTTTTTTCATCTTTTTAATTAAAACCAGAAATTGATAAAATTGATAAAAGTTTTAAATTTTGGACGGGACGATTTTAGAATAGACATGATTTTACTTTACGTACCTCATTTATATTTTAGATTCAGACAAAAATCTAAGGCTTTTTTTATATTTCCTCTTGTATATTTTAAACAGGAGAGAGATGCCATATTCTCCTGCATTCAAATTTTCTATAAGAGCTACCAACCGTCAGAATAATTTTTACTTATATATAAATTTATTTATTATTTTAAACTTGATTATTTTTATCATTATTTTTAATATGAAACAAGGACGACATAATCAGTACGACGACATTTATTGTATTTTTTAATTATCCAATAAAGTGTTGCGTCAACAGCACAGCGGGTGGGTGAGTCGCCAATAATTTTGTTAAAAACAACCCAAACATTTAAATTAAATAACTCAAATATACACATTTGCAATTTTATGTAATCTTTTTTTTTAAATGTTTCTTTTTTGATCAATAGTATTATTATTAAATGGTTGATTATTTACGATGATGGTGGTGGTAAAGGTGAACCATAAGGATATTGCAACCACAACAACAACGTTATATAATGCGACATTAGCTTACTGCACAAAGCTGTCAAATGCGGAAAAAAGGACTGTCAATAATAATAATGCAGACATTTTAAAACGAAGCATAAACGAAGATGATCATCATTATCATCACCATATACAATTTTTCTTGGTGTATTTTTTTTCTGATAAAAGCGTTTAATCAAAACTTATTAAGTAGCGTTAGCAACACGTTTATTATTATGACTATTTAATATTAGCACATACACCGCTTGTCCATTATACCTAACTCATCACACACGGTTCTTCTAAGCCATAGTATTTAAAAAAACGTTAACCGCTATAATTCCATATTACACTCACTCATTCGTGATTTATTTTTTGAATAACCTTCTATTAAAGAGAAGTACTAATCCGTGTTTGCGGGATTATTTTTTTAATAAATCTGATCATTAAACGCAACGTGCACTTTTGCTAAACACCATAATAATAATAATAATAATATGTGCATGCATGTCTACTATTATTTATTGCCTGCTCCACGCCCAATATATATGCCATAATAGCAGAAAAGTTGTTAAAAATCATTACCACAGCACGCACAATTATTATGATGTTTTTTAAGTAATGCATTGTTGTTGTATATTGAATTCGTTTATTTAATTTTGTGGTAGAAGATTTCAAGAAAAAATTTTTTTTTGCTGAATTATTCGGGAAATCAATGAATAAATCACACCTGAGAATTACGATATGATGTTCTTCATAGTACATTATTATATGATCACATGAATTTTTTTTTGTGTGTGTGTGTGATTGATTAGTGATTATCTGCATGTTACTTATTTTTTGTGATTAGAATTCTAGCAACAACAGTCTATTGTATACTTATTATGTGTAATATGTAATTGCTAGATAGTAAATAAGTTTAGTATAAAGAAAGGGGTTGACACTTGGTCACAGAATTTTAGTCTCTATTTGGTATAATATTTTATCAAATTGAAAAAAAAATATGTGCCTAGTTACGTGATATTTATATTTTTTTCAATCAAAAATGTAATTGTTGTATTTTAGTTACTTTTTTTTAGAAAAAAATTATGATTGTTTCCGATACATATGTTGGAAATAATGGAGCTCATAAAATCCCAAACAATGTAACTATTCTGATGGATACAAATATAGTACGCATTCTTCATGTATAAATACCTATACACTTACATGTTACGATGTTTTTTTTCCACAACGCACAAAAACATTTTGGTGCTATATAGCTGTTTAATTTGATTATATAACATAATCTGCCCTCTTTTTTTGTATATTTTATTTTTCGTATTTAATTTCAAGTTACTTTTTATTTATATAAATGTTCACCTTAGTGGTAAGTTAATTCTTTTGAGTTCTGAGTAAAATGTCTTCTTGTAACGTTGCAAGATAGGTTGGAAAGGTGTGTTTTTTTTCTTCAAAAAAGATGATTATTTTGTTTAAAAATAATCTTATCTAATCGCTGATATACTATTAATATTATTATCCCTTAACTATTATTATTTATTATTATTGTGCATTTGATTTGGACAAAAAGGTTATTTGTCGGGCTGAGAAACTTGGGCAAATAAGAAATGAACATAAAAAACAACAACATATTATTATGGTATTGCTGGCTAACCACTTTCTCATAAATAATTCGGCTACTACTACTACTGCCTTGTTTATCTAATAAAATCACACTGATGAGATAATAAACGAATACAGATAACATCAACTCCCTAAATCTAAAAACCTTAATTCCATTACTAATACTGCGCTGAAAAAAAACAAGATGCCTATCTTAAGTGTCTAAAAAATAAATAAAAAATCATGTTCATAAATTGAACATATATTCCCTATCAAATAATTTGTCTCATAAATATAAAAGCTATATTATGTGTATATATACTTAGGTATGTATTTAATATATACAAACTTATAAGTCCGACGGTATGAACAAATTACTGGATAAAAACACAATAAAAAAAAACAAAATAAAAAATAAATCATTCCTACTCAAAATTAATTGAAATGCCTAGAACAAGACAAATTTACTTCAAAAAAAATAAATGGTTACATCACTTATGTATTTATGTATACGGCGAAATAATTAATTATCAGCTAGAAATAATAAGTGTATTACAATATAATTACAATACATTAACATCATTATTATTATAATTATTACTATTATTATTATTATTAGCAGAACTCATAATTATTAGGAATACTGATTTTTCCTTTTTTACAAAAAAAAAATTAAACTTATAAATAATACATGTTTGCATACACATAGTTTTTAATAAGAAGGATTGCACTCACTATATTTATAACTATAGCTATAAGAACATCAGGTTTCAATCCAATCTACTTTCACAGTTCATTATAATAATATTTATTATAATTATTTTTATTTACTAAAGTATAAACAAAGTAAAGGCGCGTGATTGAAAAGTACTACTCGCTTGATATCATTTTGCTAGATAAAATGAGAGAGAAACAACACACTGCACCATATCCATATACATATATATATATATTGTCCCATTCTCCCATTTCCAGTCTTTACGATATAATGTATAACGAGGATATATAATTAAATATATATTATCATATTATGTATTTAAATCATTTAAATATAATGTAGTAAGTTATGTACAATATGGTGGCGAATTCAGATTTATTATACTTTGGAGGTATTTATGTGCGGTACATTAAATACGTAGTATATACCTATGAATAGTTTTTTTAATAAGCGCTAAATAACTCATTCACTTTTTTTGTTTAAAATAACAGTGTTAAATTATTTAATTTTTAAAAGCATCTTCTTCTTTTTTAAATTTGGGATAACGTTGCTCTTTTCTCGCCATCTCTGTATATATCACGATCGCTTCGTGTCACTTATAATAGTAACAATTAATCAAGGTTTATATGAATATTCACAGTCGATTCCTTCCTGCTACACACGCTCCCCAACTCTTGATGATGATGAAAAAAAAATCCCAAGTAGATTGTGTTCAGAAAAAAATATTATTTTCCCTCTCTCAAAAAAAATTGATTTTTAAAAAGCCAACAACAACTTTGCGAAGTAGCGTTGTTGTGTTTAAACCAGTGTCCTTTTCAAATTAAAATACGTTTCTAGGCGGCAGACACCATACTCCTGTAGAATTAAATAAAATATTTAATAATCAGAACAGTGTGATTAGTTAGCAATATTACTAAAGTTGAGTTGTATTGAGAGTTGGTATGGATAGTACTAATAAAAACTCACCCAATAACCGAATGGAATTTTCGAAACTTGTGCATTAACGATACCCCAGAGACTCCAGAAAAAGTGGGAGGCCAGTGTAAAAGACTCCACCTCTCGTACGATATGCTCCTCATCAAACAGCGGGGATGTTTGGAGAAATTCGTCGTCGGCATCTGTAAAGTTCATTCTGTACTCTTCTCGAAGAACTTGGACATAGCGGCGGATGAACCTCATCTGTTTAATTAAAATTAGTACAAACAATATAAAAATTGCGAACAATTTATGAAATAGATGTTTTTTAATATTATTAACAGTGGCATTTGTACCTTGTGCTCCAGGGATGGTAGGTCATCAGGAGTAAACGCAAAGTTGGGGTAAGTCTCCACATTGTTGTTGTAGCTCCACTCGCAACTCTTGACCTTTGGAAGAAACTCCCTTTTCATAGGACATTTAGGAGAGAGAAAAAAAATAAAAAAATGCATCATGAAAAATTTGCACAGAAATCAATACACGAATCCCTGATATCTAGGTACCTTCGCGGTTTTTACAGAGAGACAATACCCCCTCAAATGAGAAAACCGGTTACATAATGTATGTATTACAGAAGTTTCCTCACATTAACATCAAAACTGAAATTTATAACAGGTTACATGGTATTTTCCTTGCAGCAAATGCACTCAAATCAAAAGAATTTCACTTACTTGAGCCATTCCAATTCTTCCTCCAAATTATAGTCGATCAATTTTTGAAGAATCTCCCCTTTACAGTCATTCGCCGCGGGTGACTTCATAAAGCATTCGCGAACATTGGCCATCCACCTGAACAAGGCAACAAATAAAAATTACAATAAATTTACCATTAGTTGTCATTACAAAACAAAGCCTACATAGTCGGCTCTCTCTCTCTCTCTCTCTCTCTCTCTCTCTCATATTACCCCGAGAATAACATATAGGTATTATTCACCTGTCCATGGTCCCCCACAACCAAGATGGTTCTTTACTTATAGGAATATTCAACCCATGTATTTGGGCTGTTTTTTGAGCAATCAGTAAGCTAAGTTCAGGGTCACGAAGCTCCACAGTCAGTAAGGGTCGAGCCTATAATAAACCAAACCAAAAACATGCACTTTATTATTTCTTTTTTTATTATAATTATCGTTCTTCCAACCACTAATCCCCATTTCATAAACGATGTACCTATGTAATGTCGCCTTGAGTTTAGTATCATATCAAAAAAGAAACACTAAAATCTACACTACCCCGGATGATGACATGCAAAAGAAATTGAAGCACGCTGGCTCACTTACAGGAATGAATTCCTCCACACGTCCACCCGGGAATACGCCATACAGCCGCGGTCCAAGTTTCCGTTCCGAGAGTAGCGTAAAAATAACGGATTCGGTGATCAACGACTCTAAAGCACCTTCTCCGTGCACCTTTTCAAAAAAAAGACCAGAGAATCCATTTTACATTTTACAACATGAATATTATTATTATTTTTTATTAGCCCGTGCTCCATCATCACTATATATCCACAGCCGACACACCACATGGAAAGGTGTATTTAGTCTATAGGTATTGGTATATGTGTATGTATCTATATTCTTTTTTACCAAGTGAAAGTTATTGGTGGTCGTTACTGTTGTGGTACTGAAATGCAATGTTAAGAGGGGCGACATGCATGCAAGAAAGCATACAAGTAAAAGCTTACCTGGCCATAAAACCTGAGGAGAACCTGGGCTGGCTCGTTGTGCTGAGGAGTCAAGGACAATGGCAGGGAGCAATGATACAACCAATTACTCAGCCCCCCACTAGAAAAATAGAAAATAAAATAGCATATAATTGTGATGTAAAACGAAGGGTAAGTAATTTCAAACCCGACCATAACATTTTTTTATTTAACATGCACGAGTAATATAATTATTATTGCAGCGCTCGTTGCCAGAGAGTCGGATTAGTTTTCCCTTTGTTTCTCCTGTTTTTTTTCTTCTATCCTTTGCCGTGTCATTTGATTTCTTTGGTTGTTGGTATTCATGTTCTTGTTAGGAATTCATTTTTCTGTTACATGTTGTGTACTTTTATGTTATCCAATATAAAATGTCAGGCTCAAAATGTTCAGCATGACACACTATTATGAAATCAGTACAATTTTTATGCTCTTCACGACAATTTAATGATGTCAATCAACTACAAAAAACATTGATGCAAATATATGATTATCCTGTCTGTTCATTTATGAGAGACTGTCTACGTTTCTTTGTTCCCGGCTTGTTTTGTCGTATGTATTATGTATATATTTTGGTAGTCGTCTGTGGCTCTCAGGTTATTTTAACCATATACATACGTACATACATACCTACATACATAATAACATCACAATCAGTTTCATCAATCCTGACATTTTGGCTATATTGGCACTGACAACTTCATTTATTATGCGCTACCATAAGAATATAGACATACGGAATATGGATTAACCCCAACAGTCAGACATGATACTTATTTTGGTATGCATGTATGTATTTATATGTGTACATTATACCATGAAATGTTAACCTTGCCTTGACATTGTGTGTTTATTTTATAACCAGAGCAAGAGGAATAATCGGATAAACTCAGGAATTCCGGAGTATATATTGTTACGCTTCACAGTAACAAAAAAGTGTATATTATACATATTCAAAGGCAAGACATTCAAGTTTTTTTTCTCAGTGTCGACAAAGTCAGAGAACACATCATGACCATCTAATATTCATGGCAACAGGGTGCTTTGCTTATTAAAAAATCAAATATATGTAACAAAATAATACTACAAACACTAACACTAACAACAGCCATACATATTTTTCTTTTAAAAATATTAATCCTATTTTGTGTATGATATAGAGAGAGTGTGAGAGGAAGAGAGAGAGAGAGAGAGAGAGAGAGAGAAAGTAAATTTGAAAGTAGTCACATGCCCTATTATGCACGTCGACGGCATTACAAAGCAAGTGGTATTTGAAAGGGTACCCCCACACAAACACAAACACTACATGCGTCACTCCAGAATTTAGCAGCAAAAAAAGCAGAAGGAATTTTCCTTCTTTTTTTATCCTCTTGTCGTCGCGGAAAAGATAATATGGAGCAGTACGCATTATGAATGAACATGGCATTTCACTTGGCCGGGCTCTTGTCAAACACCAACAAGCATCACCGAATTTTTGATATGCAATGAAATAACGAAATGGCATACAAAATACCCAAGAACCCAAAATGAACACACACACACGTCAAAAAAACAATATGTAGTTGAGTTTCTCTTTCTCTCTGGCGTATTATATGTTAGAATGATGGTAACAAGAAGGAGAAAGAGAGAGAGAAAAAAAAGCGATGTAATTTTCAATGGCGTTATATATATAAAAAGAAATATTATATATACATAAGTTATTATTAGGTTGTTGTTGTTGTTGTGTTATGCTTTCACTTGTATTTGTGTAAGCTACCGGAAAACCAACAACCAACTATATAATAAAAGAGCTTTACCTTTCTGCATAATTTTGGTTTTATTTTTATTAGACGGATATACATTTTTATTAGCTTATGTATATCAGTGTTTGTGGATGAAAAAGGGGAGCTGTGTAAATTGGCTACCAAGAAATATAATAATATGCTCCTACTTTCTTTATTTTATTTTTACATATATACATATATCCAATCCAAAATGAATGCATAATGTAAATATATATAGGTACTTGCCTTTGTAATGCTCATGAATAAGATAACTAGTTATGTGAAAATGTAACTTTCATTTCGAATTACTACATCTCTCTCTGTGTCAATAAGGAAGGCAAAATGAAATTTATACCAAATGAATATACAAACTATATACAACATACATACATATGTACCTATCGATCTGCTGGTTGTTTTTTTTGGCTCCTAAAATAAATGCGCACATATCATAAGTAGATGTGAACTTTTCTATTAAGCAGGAAAAAAGTCTAGAGCTCTACTGCTACTGCTACTGCTGCTGTTTTCTCTTTCGCTTTTCTCTCTGATTTTGCACTCTCTCTCTCTCTCTCTCTCTCTGGATGAGAAAAAAATCGATTCACATGCATGATGATGCTTTTACGTACATTTTCCTCCATTCTCCCATTGTGTTGATAACAGAGTTGATGATGATGAGAAAGATGAGGCCAAAGCAAGAAGCATACAGGAAGACAAAAAGAAGGCAAGTACCTTTTTTTTTGCAATCCTTGCACGAACAAAAACCCGGTGGGCACGGGAGAATACTAGTACACTGTTCTATCTGCTAGTTTTTTGGTCGGTTATGTCATGAAAAGGACGAGCAAAGTTACAAGGGCAAAAGAGTCGTACTACCATGTACACATATATATAAATATATATATATATGTGTACATGGTACATGCACAAGTATTAGGTATATACCATTTCCTCTTTTTAAACCTTGTACACTATTTATTACAAGAGCATTATTACTAGAGTCAGAGTAGAGAAGTATGTGTAGGGATCCCGGAACTTGGATTGAGTGAGTTGTGTTTGGTATTACATATTTTTTGATGTAATGCATTTATCTTCCCAATTCAATGCTATTACACCACCGGTGACATTGTTAAATAAATAACGGCTCATTGTAAACCTCTTCTCAAGATAAAAAGGCATGTCAGATTTATAATTTATAAGTCACACAACACACTATACGCCTGTCATACTAAAAGCCTGGCACTCGTTACTTCTACTCCATTTTCACGGCAAAGTCGATATATTCCACCGTTTCCCAAGTGGCTATAAGAATGAAATATGTATGATTTCATGGCCGACAAAAGTTCGACAATCTGATCAAGGCAGCATAACGTAATAAAAAAAAGGTAACCAACAACCACAAATTCTATGGTCTATCTATCTATCTATATGATGGGAACAAATATAAAAAAGAATTCCTAAGTATGTGCATACACATGCATGGCGTTTTTTTGCGGAATTACTTATTTTTTTTAGCTTTCCACCGCTTACATCACCAACCAATTCATTCAGTAGGCATTTGATTCCAGTTTGGATGCGTGTGATGTAAATGTCATGTGCTGTGTAATAAAAGTTATGTGAGAGGGAAAGGGAAGAATGCAATGTCAATAACAAGGGAAAATATTAACTTTCAAATGTACGTCATCTAAAACAAAAAGCTGTCATCATTTCTCAAAGATGTAAAAAAAAGTTCACCGACTTATTTTTTTTTTTGCAAATTCCGTGCCAAAGGAATATTTATACATTATTAATCAATTGAAAACGGTGTGACGACAAAGAAATCGACACTCTTTCTTGGAAAATATTTGCTGGTTAGTAGAACAACACATATATTTGTTTTACTCCTCAAGTATTTGGCCTTTTGAGCGGTGGTGGTGGTGAAGGGCAAATTGCGCAGACACCTCATTCATCCATCGCGTGAGTACTTTTAACTAACTTTTGAGCCTTTTTTGTCAATATTACTATTAGCTGTATTATTAAATGCTCTATTTTAAAAGGATTTTGCATAAAATTATTATTTTATGAATTTTTTTTTACAGTCACCACTGCACACACCGCCGCCAGCATGACACGCATGTCTACTACACCAGGAAAAAATTGTGAAATGTACATTTCACAATTAAACTGTCACAATAAGCTTTTAACCAATAATTAAAAGCATTTAAAAACAATTTACGCTGTTTTTTCATAGTCAAGATTTGCAATAATAAACTGTGCACACAGTTGCAATTGTGAGCATTATTATAAAAAAACAAACGCTTTGTGTAAAAAGTATATATCAAACGAATAGATGTTTATCGATCGACCTCCTGATTTAAAGATTGCATGACAGCAGCAGCGGAGAAATAAAACTAAATGCATATACCATTATTTGGTAAAATCTGAAAAACAGCACTGCCTTATTCCTTACTTTTGAAATAAAATGGAAGGAAATAGTGTATTCCCATATTTTGTTTCTTGTGCATTTCATCAGCTCTGGAGGTCATTTGCAAACTAATCCTATTTCACTTGGAGATATCACATTGCTACCACCACCACCACCACCATAATTTTTTTTACCTATGAGCAATTATTTATTTTTGCAAATATACATAAAAAAGAAATGGGATAACAGCCATTTAGTATTAGCATAGTCATGTTTATGAACATGCCAACTATTTTATGTGTATAACATCACAATTCATTGAATTTGTAGCTACCGAATAGAATAATCATATTTTTATTAGGTATACACTTTGCTTGCTTTTGGTTGTGATAAAAGGACGCGTCGTCACCATCACTTATCATCAGGAAAAACAGAACACACAATATGAAAAAATATATATATGTTGGCTGTATGTTCTTCTCTGCACTTTGTTTGTATTCCTTTTCTCTTATTTTTTTTTATTAACTTGCGTGTCCTGGAGACATCATCCTTTCATGGATCTATATATAAGACAGCTGCATTGATCCATCATGGAACGTTGCAGAAAAGAGCTGCAATTTCAACTGTGTGTGGTCGTAGTAGCTGACTTTATGATCATCATCATATCACCATCATCATCATAGGTATTTACACATACCAATTTCATCTCATGCGGGGATAGTAATAATAGCCTCTCTCTCTCTCTCTATCATCTTGGGTTCAATTATCTATTGTTATTCTTGATACCTATTGATATATTTTTTTATCAAGGGATCATGGTTCATTTTCAGCGTATAGTAGTTTCACCTTCCAAATGAAATGGCACAAACGTGTATATTATACTATACGTCCATGTACCAAAATTGTATTTTTTTTCTCTCCATTTTCTGGAACGGCAAAAATCTATTTATAAGTTGTAATTTTGCCGTTCTCTTTTTGGTTCCCGCTGTATGGTTTCATATTACTGCGCAAAATTGGTACAGATATGCAAGTCATCACTCTTACACAAGTATCCTAATAGTAACACTGCTGAAGAATGGGTTTTTTTTCTCTTCTTGTTATCAATTATATTATTAGTAGAATTATTAGTGGAATTGTACAAAATCTATTAATCGTGGTAACATGACCATATTTTATATCTCATATTATAACATAACTTTATAATGCCTTTTACAAGGCTGTGTGAAAGTAGCACGGATCTCAGCTCCATTTATAAATGATCCAATATGATATAATTAATTACTTGCTCAACTTTTGATCTGGCCGCCATTTTGTTATGTCAACTGTCTAGAAACTCCTCGAGTTGAGAAGTACTGTATCTACACTTGGCTTTCTCCGTTTACTATATGAGCCCCAAATTGGAGCAAAGAGATTATGAGTATAAAATACGCTTAATTTATAGCACAAACGGACAGACGGTCATTGTAAATCCTCAAGTTTGTGTTCACTATACAGCAGTTCCTAATTTATGAAACCTTATCATCGTCAGTAGTTGCCGTGAAAACTTGCTTGATCCATAATGAAAAATGCAACTAGAGCGCGCGTGATCCATATATTTTTTTTAAAGAAAATAATCTAAAGCAAACTATAGTTCACATTCTTGTTATTTGGTTTATTTTAATATCAAAACAGAAGGTATTTCGCACTGCGTTTATTTGGGATAATCTTGATTTTGGCTGTAAATCTTCCATGATTCTAAAAATATCAAGCCTGCATGTAATGGAATATATTACCTAAAAAAATAATCCTGAATTTTATTATTTTGTTTGTTTTTTCCCCTTCAAACCCGAGTAATCATCATTACACATACTTGCCATCTGTCTCTTTGATACTTTTGATTGGTGACGAGCGACCTAGAAAGTGTATTCTTAAAAAAGGTAGCGTGTGGAATATGTATATTCAGCTGGCATATATATATAAAATGATAAATTTGATAGGGACTGTGAGTGGAAAAATATTGAGATCATGCTCTAAAATCAGCACGCAATACGAGTCAGAATAAAGTGCCAAAAATCTACCACTTTTACTTTCGTCATCATCACCCAGCAAATAAAAATACATATTTTTTTTGCTTAATGACTACTCTTTTTATTTTGCCGAGATGTTGTGATCTCCATTCTGATCTACTCATTTATTCATATTTTTAAAATAAATATTTGATGATGTACAAAAAAAAACTTTACATATTTTAGTCATAAATTTTTTAAATGCACCTATACTTGTTGGAAGCAAAATAAACAGGATAAGTAGTATATATTTTTTATATAAAAAATTGACTCAAACTTGGGATGAGTGTGACGATGATGCACTGGTGAGTGCAAAGATGTCTTACATGCAACCAACAACGTAATGTCCTATAACACCTGCCATATTCAATCATCGCACATCATCGCCACTAATTACTAAGCTTTTTGATGGAGATGAAGTTTCATGTAAATCCCCAATTACTGGCACTAAAGTAAAGAATATGTACTACGGAGACATGCATTTCCCATTATTATTACCCGTAAATATTCATCAGACTGACTAAATAATATGCATAAATATGGGTAATAGGTATGCATAAATTTCCCGAGAGCTAAAACTTGACTGAATCAGAACAAAAACAGTGTAGCTTTCAATTTGGATCATGTGACCCTTCCAGGTTTTTCTTTCATTTCATAATATATTATCTACTCCTATTCCACTTTTAAATATACTTGGTTTAATAGGAGTTTGCAAAGCAGACAGCGAACACTGTGGTGTCTGGTGTAGCAAATTTTTTTGCCATGTTTCAAAAAATTTCCTATTTATGCATTTAATTGACAGTTGTGACGATAAAACTAATTAATGGAACAAAAAAAACAACAGTATTTCCAACGAATCCAACACCATTTAATTTTTCACAATACTGTCGTGTCGTGCGATAATAAGTTTTACTATTCAGATGACGTGTGTGGAACTTGCTCAAACATTTTATTATGGTTTCCAAGTAGCTTGCCATTTATTTTTTCATATTTTCATTACCACATTCATTCTCCGTTAGTCGATGTTACACATAAAATTTCAAGAAGCCATTTCAAGTTTACGCAAGACTGTTGTGCATAATGCGCATGCGAATGCGAAACCCAACCTGCAAGGATGACGATGATGATGATATGCATACCTCACATTTTATAATGTTATCAATTGTAATAAAATATATGTGGGGGCAAAAAGTAATCCTGTTTCCAGTGACTTTTCCTTATGAGTGCAAACCTCAAAGTTGCAGCGTGGAAAATGTTGCCCTCAACCATCATACCACAATCCATAATATAAAAAAAAAACTTTCCGATTATACCTACGTGCTTCACCACGTTGCAGTTTGCTTG
>JAHZNC010006590.1:0-14409 GCA_027744095.1 Zhuqinia jingwanae | reverse complement strand
ACGAGATGTGAATCTGTGTATGTGTGTGTGTGTGTGTGTGTGTGTGTGTGTGTGGTGTACGGAAAAAGTGAAGAGTTGTGGCGCGGCGGTGATCGTAATGTGGTGGTTCACTTGCCTTACCGTGTTTGACACTGCCACTACTGCTGTGTGGTGTACCAAGGACCAATGAGGAAGAGGGACGAAACAGGATGCATGCCACTGTGCCTGTGAAACGACTGCTGCGTTAAAATCACTTTGAAAATGTTACCCGTATTTTTCATAAAGGTTTCTTTTTATTATCCTCACACACTGCTGGGATGAAAGATTTATCCTGCCCCGCTCACATACTTAAGTGTGCGTACATATCTGTGTACATACTTAGCGTCAATCCAACCTAATTCGTAGTCGTCAGGTGATAATGATTAGGGATTATCAAAACTACTAGATCGTGCAAGTAGCTATATAGACTTTCCCCCGTCAACCAGCTTCCCAAATATACGAGAGAAACAACCAGGAAATAAAGTACTCAAACTCAATTACAATTTACTGTCAGTTAAAAACTGTTGTATTTAGTCGGTAATTTTTAAAATTTACATTTGAACATAAATTTAGTTAAGTGAATGTGTATTTTTAATTTTTGTCTCACAAGTTGCATCTGCAAAATCAATTACTAGTGCCCATTTACCTTCAATTTTATCATCGTATGTCATTGAACCCGATATCTTATAGTTCCAATGAACTTATTGTTTGGCGAATTCCCTTAATGACGTTATGGATTTGTAATTAAAGGGAGAATCAAATTTTGCCTGACTAAAGTTTGTAAAAACACCTCCATTCTTTTATGTTACCATGGTTGCACGTATTGACCAACATTTGATGAGCATATTATAATAAATACTAACACAACATGTGAAAAGCCTCAATGATAGAAAAACAGCATATTCAAACAAAAAATATTCCTTGTAGTATTTTTGTATGTTTATTTGTAACTTTTTTTTGCATGGATGTCAGATGTAATTCACGCATGTATCATTATCATTGAGTTTCAATTAAACTGCTTATATAATGTTACACCGGAAACAGTAAATCCTACGCATAAACCAAATAAACCAGTTCAAATATTACATTAAAATATCATTTTAGCATTCCCGCCTCACTTGATTCCCATTTCCTGTGAGCATTTTGTGAGAATGAAATTCCCTTTGATTGAGTTCCAGTAAGTAATTCAATTCGTGTTTCGAAAGAAATAATTTTATGGCAGGATGTATATACATAAGTGTACATAATATATTTATATGGGTTGAAGTGGGGAAGATAATTGGGAATGAATATGTCAAGGAAACCAATTGCTTCCTTCCTGTATTCTGCTAAATGTTTTTTTTATTATTGTGTTGTGTTTTTCTGAAAAGCGGTGATTTCCTCCGTGCAGTCTTGTGACCTTTTATAATCAGATTTGTCAATATAATTTGCCCAAGCTGCGTTAAAAAAATATCTTTCGTGTTTACCCAAATATTGGTGTTATACGATTGTGCGCGTGATAGTTTGAGTTGTCTGTCGGTATTTAATGCTTTTCATGTGACATGCAATCACGCAATCACTAATTTCAGAATAAGCCCGTTTATATAATATGGCGAGGGTAGCCAAGTAAAATGTACGATTAGTCTGAAAATACAAATGCAATTTCTTTTCAATACTGAAACAAACTTAAATTTTGAAATACTCTTAATTATCAACTTAAGTATGATGAAGATGAAGCTCCACATCTGAGCATGTGTATATGTACTAAATCTGTCATTTTTCTCCTTCCCACGCAAGAAATAAACTCGTTTCCATTTATATACGCATATGTAATATTGAATAATATAGGTGGAAACAGGTAGTTGTGGTGCAAAGAAAAACAGGTGGAGTGTGATGGGTAATAATGTTAGCAATCGTACAAGTACCTTGGTGAAAGTATAATATCTTGATATTATCATACAAGCTTTTTTACCGAGAAATAAAAAAAGATTTTTTTTTGCTTTCTGAGATAAATCCTTTCCTTCCTGTTCCTTTTACTTTTCTCATTTCCACATACACTACATTACCGGAATCACTATTTTCTGTACACCTGCAAGCATCAGCAAGAAAACGAAATTATCAAGATTAGAGTTTTGCTTGAAAAAAAATGATAAAAGGGCGAACGAGTCCAAGTAAAAAGGCAAGCCGCATAGGTAAGTATATACATATATAGAAAGAGAAAGCTAGTAAAGAATGGCAATAACAAAAGCAAATGGCTGAATATGTTGACTATTTATGTGTGTATACCTGGTACACTCACGTTTTTGGGAAATAGTAGTTCAAGGAAATAAGAAAAAAATGGCATAATGTGGATAGTGGGAAATAGAAAGTATTTTGGTATAAGGGAATAGCCGCTCTCTACCCCTCAAACAACAGTACTACAAACTACAAGTCTGTTTCCTACTTTCCCCCCATTATTATTATTATAACTATTATCGTCATTGTCATCATTTTGGGTCTAATCTTGGGAAAACATATGTGCACCCTTTTTTCTGTCGAACCAGTCGTTTATCTCTCTCTCTCTCTCTTCCTGTGAGACCTCTCCTTTTTATCTGCGTCCCTCGCTCTCACTCACTTGGCCATAATATATTCCCATCTTTTCTTTATTTTCGCCACTGGTGAGTATACTACCAGAGGTATGTAAGAGCTCCTTGCCTCCATTCTACTATATATATGCCACACCGTATATCAAACATACATATATAGGTAGTATGTTTTCCTAACCATGCCACCGCTATATGACATGGTATCATACATTATTAATATTATCATCATTGTCATCATCATCATGATCATCAGTGCGGTATTACATTACGTGGCCACTTGTATACCAACTTAACCTTTACCCATTCATTCACCTTCTCAATTGCAAAGGTAATAAAAGAGATAAGTAATCCATTCCTTTTCATTGAAAAATATCTTTTTTTTCTTGGATTTTTCTACTACCGCTTCTACTACCGGATGAACTACAGCTGAGACAGTAGAATAAATGGTGACCAGAACTATGTGCATTTGCACTGCATGACAATGGCTCTTCCATTTAAACATACATATATTTTTTTCCTAAATAGGATAATGGAGTACATGTATTACGTATATTTAAGATGCTATAGTCTGAGCACTTTCTTTTACTTATTATTCGAATGCACGTACAGCCTTTGTTTCCTCCAATAAAACATCTCACGATGAGTTCCCATAACATCCCCCATTTTTTACCTTGACTTGCTCTTAACGACACAAAAATTAACTTTTCCAAGATAGTGCATTTCGTCAGCTCCCTCTCACATTCTAATACCTTGTTTGAGCCTCGTTCTCAAATTGCCTACGACACATCCTAGCACATTCTGACCTTTCTTCTACACATGGGGTATGCCATCATATTCTCTCGTTTTTTTCCTCTCTGTCAGACTGTGTCTAGTGTTTTAGAGAGACAAAGCAAACAAGATTACTTTCGTATTGTATATGCATCATCATCATCATTGGGTCTCCTTTTCCTTCCTTCTTATTTTGCACACACACACTAAGTACACACTAGTTGTTACAGGCATGTTAAACGGGCCATGCAAAAACGAAAAATACGGAGGGGAATGGGGTAGTAGTAGTAGCTGATGGTTACTTACTAGAACTGCAAAAGCTCATCGTCATGATTGTCGTTTGCCCATGTAAATTTTTTTAAGGGATATTAATGGAAATATTGCACTCACTCTAATGTACGACTGTGTGCATGCATAACCACTGATACGATAACTACACAACAGTATACTGTTTTATGTTGGTCCTTTGAATAAGAGGAAGCATTTTGCTGGTTTCGCTGCGAAAATTTACATTTATAAGTTAACTCAGTGTAGTAAAGCAACCTTATACATTCATCAGACGAAAAGTAAAAGCAATTTATTTTTTGTAGAATAACGTGGTACTCATCATGGTTTTGTATTTAATCATTGGAAAATACATGTACATATTACGTCGTATCAAGGAACGAATTCACTTTTTTAATATTCTGTGTCCTCCTTTTCTGTACAATATTTATGGAAGATGGGAGGTGAGTTTGATATTGGTATATACATAGGCCTTATTATGGTAACCAAACAACATTTCCATCATAATATTGGAAAATTCAAAACAGTGCATATTTATTTCTCTCAAAGGTAGCGAGTTTGTTTTTTTGGGTCCCAAGAAGTAGCATGATTTTGATATCTTACCTTAATTATCTTTTCATAGGCTGAATGATCAATAATATGATTCTTTTCATATAATCAATGTTTTTGTATACTACATAATAGAAGTTAGTAATATTCTTTAAAGTTAATAATACAAAAAAGGAACAACATATGCAACTTTATTCGCCATCTTAATGTATTTTTTCCATAAAACCATGATATTTAATAATGATGATGATGATGATAACGAATCGAAAAGCTCTTGAAAAATCAAAGAGTCTCGCACAATCCTTTGATGGTGATGTTCAGCAACAAGACAGAGTAATTATGATGATGAGAAGTATCATGATTCATCTTTCCATCTCTAAACGAAATTTAGTTTCTACACAGAGGAAAGTATACTAATCCAGCCACATGCTCCCTCGTAATAGTATTGGGTTTGATGATGTTGATATGATGTGTAGTTTGCATTGGTAGCCAATTGAGAAAAGAAAGTATTGAGCTGATCTGTTACAAATTATACTTATTATTTACAAAGTGTACACAAACACAAATACATGCATTCAAAAAACTTACAACGTTAAAAATAATTTTATCTGATATTCCTTTTGATTAAGGGTTGCCAAAGTGCTGATAATTGGATATATTTAAAACGGATGGTTTTTCTTCAATTTTTTTTTAAACATGACTATGGCGCCTTTCCCTCTTCATATTTTCTCTTTATTTCTTTATTTTCTCCCTACTGCTGTTGCATAATATTTGGTGTCCTTTGTTTCCCATATAAATTATATACATATTTTCTGATTCGTCATCTCCGGTCTAAACAGTCCAAAGCTATATGTAAGTAAAGCTGTATTTTTTATGAAATGTCAAGCCAAACGAAATAGAAAAGCAAAGTCAACAGCAGACAGTCACACACAGACACACGTCAACCCGACTACATACAACCAGTCATCTCTATTTACTATTTGCTTTCAATGACGATGAAGCGAAAAAAAAGGAGAAGAGTTTATGATGATATGGAATGCACAGGAGCGGAAATGAAGATGAAGAAGAGAAAAAGTTTTTTCTCGGTTGCTTTCCTTTTCCTTTTTTTTCGTCCACATCCCCATGTTTGATGATGCTTACTTGATATGCTTGTATTTGACTCTGAAACGAAAAAACAAACCTGATCTGATGGCATGACTGCATGATGATGACTATCATCATTCCTTCATACATCATTTATTCCAAGCATTTAGAGAAAATGTGAGTGGATAATAAACAGAGGGAAACAACTGCGAAAACTTTCATTTTTTTTCTTCTTTTTCGTTCAGTTTTCTGTCTTCATTCTTCATTATTGTGCTATTAACGGTATAGGAGTAGTAGTAGTAGAGTGAGAGTAGCAATGGAAATGCTCTGTATATTTTTGTGCAGAATATTTAAAGTTCTAGAAATGGAACTACTTCACAAAAAAGAGAGGAACAAAAACAAATCGAGAAAATGTTATAGATGTACCATGTATGTATGTGATGCTCTGTTAATGACTTATAATTCCCAATGCATGCATATATCCAAGTCTGATAAATAATAATTATAGCTACTTACTTTTCATTAGTTTTTTCAATGTTTGTTTATGTTGTTGTTGCGTCTTTTTGCTGGATAGCTACTTAGTCTTACACACTTTTTCATGTTGTTTTGGCCATGATGTTTAGTGTGGTGTATCCCAATCACTGTGATTTGAAGAATTTTACGCAATATTGTATATTTTGTTAGAGTAGCATGTTGCTATGCATACGCATATCGATCACGTTCCATCTTCAAAAGTCTTCTGCATCAGTAGTAACAAAAATTTGCTTAAAACCAAGATATCAATAATGAAGTTCAAGTAAACTATTGTTAGATTCCTCATAAGTTTTTTAAAAATTCGGCAGAGGACAAACTGGCCTAATTAAAAGGACGTATCAATTCACTACATTTTAGAAAAGTTTTGATACAAAAATTGAGTCAAAATAAATAAATACTAATAATGTCTTTGTAGTGAGAAGTTATGTGAATAATGCTCAACAATATTTCTAGCGTTGTTAGTAGTCGTCTGTATAAAGTCATAGATATAATGCTCATCTATTTTTCGATTTTATAATACTTAAATATAATGAAGAGGATGATGATGAAGTGGAGAAAAATAAAACATTTCACAAAAATACTTGAAGCAGCAAGTTCAAAATGTGGCAAAATGAAAGCAAAGCCGGATGTAAGCATCTACAGTGTGTTACGTGCTATGTTTCATCGTCTTCTTTACATGTAATAGAATGTAATATTACTATTGAGATATAAAAGGTACTTGAAGGTAATGCTACTTTTTTGGTCATATAAAAAATCAATGAGATGGATATTAGTAGTGCTGCTGCTATGTGCATTTAGTTTAGCGTACCTATGTTGATGGGGGTGCACATAAAATGGCACCAATGCGGCCATTTGTTTATCTCTATACTCACTCTTTTCCCTGAAAATTTTCTTTTACTGATGTTTAGTCTGGAAACGAGGGGAAAATGGACTTTTAGGGAATCTTCGCAAAGTAAAAGTGCGTAGCTTGTGTATGTTGTGTACGATAAGCATAAAAAAATATAGCAACGCTCTAGCAATCTGTGTGTCAGTAAAAATGTGAGTGTATTCAACAAGGCATGGATTTTAAATGGACTAAAAATTTAATGCTTGGGGACTGAGCAAGCAGAAATTTATTGGAATGACCCTTTTTATTCATCTTGGTGGTCAGTGGTCAAGTTTATCATCATCAGTGTTATAATGGAATCGTCGTTGTTGTTGTTATCAATCATGCCAGTTTGTTATAAGCTCACCCAATTTTTGTAATTGTGTCCTAAAAACTGCTAATCCTATTTGTACGATCATGAGCAAGGTTTTGTTGGCTTGAAAAGGACACAAGAAAACATCATTCCCCCCACTCCCATGTCAATCTCACGATAATTGAGCAAAATTAAATTACGATTAAGCGTCTCCAAATTTTTCTTTATTTTGTAGCGCATCCTGTAAAGAAATCAAATTAATGTATCAATCCTGATCATTAATTAAATAATAATTACCAGTTTTTCGGGTACTGAACTTTTTAACTTTTTTTAGTTTCCAAGTTATTTTCAATGAAAAAAAACTGGGAATATGTCACGTCCAAAGTTCAAATACGGAAAAAGTGTATATTAACCTGTAAATAATAAGCGTATGCCAGCTTAAAACGGAGTAGCTGTACCCATACTTTCTTACGTTTTAGTTAATTGGGCAAACCTTTTAAAATTATTAAAGCCGGGTGAAAGTCCTCATCATTGATTAAGGTAGAGCTATATTTTATCTGTAGGTAGGTAAGCATATAATATTTCATTATACAACAACCAAGCATAAAAGTTTGGTACGTGAAGTCAAGTTTTCAGTAAAACCGATTGCACTTCAAGGGTCTCGGATAAAATAAAATTTGGACAGGAATAAATAAGTAAATAGAATGTACATACATATATATCAGCCCACATATCTCATAATAGGCCAAAAAGGAGAAAGGCGAGAGGATCGGTGAATTTAATATGGAGTCAAGAAGAAGCAATGATGATGGTAGTATATTAAGTACATTCTAGTCGGTTTACTTGTGTGCTTCCTTTTTTGTATCGGAGAAGAAGCCAATGATGTGGAAAGGAAGAAAAAAACGAATAACGCACATTTCTTTTTTCCTTCTCTTTTCATTCTTTCGTCGTTTCACATGAAAAAGAAATCTTGACGATGATGATTATGATGATAGTGTAGTGATTGTAAAGCATCATTGATTCTCGTCACCATTCCAGGATCGCAGAAGAATAAAGAAAAACTAACATTTTCTCATATTCTCTCTGTGTTCATGGCTCCTTATTTAATTTTGCCCAATCCCTTTTCCTCTTCATCTCATTCTCGTTGTCATTGTTATTATCATTCTTATTTTCTCCGTGTTGCTGATCTCTTGCTCCTAGTTTGGCATATATGCTCTGTCCTTTACCAACCTCTCCAACTCTCTTTCTTGTGATGATGATCTAGTGTGTTGATTTTATGGATTATAGGCGTTGTGTTTGCACTATATATGACGTGGCTGCAATCTCTGTGTGTGATTTATCAAATACTGGTGCAGTATGCCCCCGGATTGTTTTTGCACAGGACACATCATGCACCATGAAATACACTCATTTTTCGCTTTGTATTTTGTCCATGTAACACGATGATGTTGATGTTGCGGCATGTACACCTTTTTATATAATATGGGTTTTAGACGATATATTTTTCTTGCAATCATTTTTGTCACTATGCTACACCAGTTGTACGCAGTTGCACAGTGGCACACAAACACCACTGGAAAAACGAGAGTGGTTTTTGCTCTAGAAAAAGGAACACAAAATGTGGTGAGTAAATTATAAAAGAACTAGAATTGGTTTCTTAATAGGTATAAGCAAAACAAGATACGATAAAAATTGAAAGTAACCTTACTGGCGGTTGATAGTGTATGTCAAAGTAAAACAGATATTATGCTTTAAAAGAATGCTTCCGTTCCTTTTCTTGATTAGTGAGAGGAGCTATGAGTGAAATTTAGTTGATGTATGAAATTGGATTGATGTAAACAAAATGAATGCTTGTAGTTATCTACCATGAAATTGTTTATGAAACCAAACAATTATTTTGTGCATATTCGATTATTATTATTTTGGAGTACCCAAGGTTCTGAACGACAAAAGCATCCATGAAGTACATAAGGTTTGATACGTTCGCATGAAAAACGAAGTTCGCCTCCATCGGCAAAATCATCCATCAAATTACATCTATCTTAGAACATGTAAGCTGGTGCCCTTCTCATCTCTATATTACCTTTTAGTACACTCCAGGTGTGCATCCTGCGGCTTATTTGGGGCAATGCAAAAGAAGTATAGATATTTCGTTTTTAACCGACTTTCTTCTTTTTAAAAACATGTGAAAATTGAAAGATCTTTCGGTATTAGGAAATTAGGTTTCATAGGAACTGTTGTCTATATGTGTATCGAATCAGATAAAGTAAAATCTCCTTAAAATACTTTATCTATTTGAACAAACATACATACAGTTGTCATATATATATATGTTTATATTTGTAATGTTTATAGCAGTATTATTAAAAAGTAAGACGAAATACATCTTTGAAACGCCAACATAGGATGAGCGACTATAAAAACACAGTGCTACGCAAAAGGAAGAGGAGCACAGAGAATTACTCGAAAACGTATGGAAAGTGAAGTGAAAGGTGATGTTAAGACCAAATTCTTATGATTCTATCACACACAGTAACAAAAATGCCACTCTATCTGCTAGAGTACCTATATTGAAAGATATTTTTCGAAGTATGTAGAAGAGTAAAGTTGCACAATACATCTCAATCGAATAGTCGTCTTTCCACAACGAAGAAGATGAAGCGGCCGTGCACAGAGTAAAGTAACAGCATTTTTTGTGCTCCTGTTCAGGTGGTTTAGGATGAATGCTTGAGCTGATGAACAAGCTTTCTTCGCGAAGATGTTGATGGCATTACAATGTGTCGACGATGCTGCTGGTGGGGAAAATAGTAGTCTAATGTAAAAATAAGGTAAACGACTCCAGGAGATTTCACAGAGTGATGGCTCATGTTGCATCACAGTTGTACGTGAAAAACGTATGATTATATTTATTTTTATCAATAAAGCATGCAAGAAGAATGTTACAAAAATACACATTTTTTCTTCCGTTTCTTCGGTGCTAAGTATGCGTCTTTGTATTAAATATAGTAATAAAGTTAGCAGTAAGCATATTATGGCAAAACGGAAAAATTGATATTTTATGTGAGTGTGGATGATAAATTCAACAATCAGTATATACCTACGCACGTATAAGTATGTGTTTGAACTTGCTAACACTTTCCTAGCGTTTATGAAGGAACGAGAGAAAAAGAACCTTATTGACAGAGAACAAAAATGACTATACAGATATATTGTAACATTATGTTCATTATTCACATCCTCATATCACTACTATTTTATTATATCCTTTGAATATTGGCATAAAAAGCAGGTGACCTTGTAAACGTGATGATGATTATAAATTATAATACGGTAAACGATGGCTTTCATTGTAGGCCAAAATGCACTTTCGCCATTTTCCACCTGTCTACACATTTTCCTTTGTTTCATTCATGTAGCTTTTCACTCACAAAATCAGTAGAGTGTATTAAAAAAAGAGTGGAATTAAAACATAAATTCCTTTAAAGTTAATGTGGTATCAGCATTCAGTTACCTCATTGGAAATGAAAAACAATGATGCTGCTTTTTTTGTATACTTGCTTTTGTTTCACGAATGCTATATATTATACGTGTACACTTCATAAAATTGATACAATTGCTTCTATTAAATTTCAAGGCATCTCTTATTTGCTTTCATTTTGTTTTACCCGGAGATAAATTCTGGATAAACAACAAAGGTACATCATTATTGTCTCTTGTATATATTTTTACTGCCCTTGTTGAGTTTATGAGCCCAAGCTTCAGCACATTCTCAATTTCCTCATAAATATAGTGGTGTAAAAAATCTACATGGTTTTACCAGAACATACGTTATGGCTACAGCTTAAATCCCTCATCATATCATATTTATTATGTTTTTTTGTCGTCTTTCCTTGCGTTCTAGTGAGTTTCTCTCTCGTCTCTATATCTGTACCCGATTTCCTTTCGCTTCAATTTTGTTCATCTTATACTGACTGCACTTGGTGTATCAGATAGAAGATCGTCATCATATTTTTCGAATGTACCCGAGTTCGCTTATTCATTCATATATTCAGTTAGCTGAAAAACAGTATAAAAATAGTGATTTTTCTCAACGGGAATATGAATCCTCTAACATTTTTCCGTTAATACTTATTAAAAAACTTTCACACTCTCAGTTACACTTCAGGATGTTATAACTTCGTGAGCTTTATAAAAGCAATATTTCCACTGTATTTGTTTTATTTTAACACTCAAATGTACGACTCCCATGGTTATCCTTTACCTATATTACTAATAAACGAGCTTATCATAGAAAAAGTGGTCAGAAAAATATGTTGTGCTCGTGTCGATAAAGCTGTACGAATGAGCGAAAGTTTCACTTAATTTATATACTATGCCTTTTTAACATAATATGGTTTAATTGTTGTCATAAATGCCTACTGAGTATGGAAGGTGACTAAATGCAATGCTTTCCCATTCACACTCTTCCTTTGAGCAAAAAAGTGTATAGCCCATAATCCATGATATCTATAAAAATATCCACATGTCAACGTAGAAATTTACAGGAATGAACAAATGTTAAAAAAGCTAACTTAAGATGGATTGCATTTAGTGCTACGAAATATATGTTTGTGGTATTTTTCATTATTAATGTTACTAAATGATACTTTCTTATTATGATATTTTGAGAATACATTAATTATTAGTATAGAATACATTGTATGATATTATGCATTTATCAAATGAAACAAGTTTGCTCCCTACTAAATACTGCCATGTATCCTAAAAGAAACGTTTCTTTTTTGTTTTGTTTTACAGGACGAAAGTTGCTGCGGCCCTGCTCAACAAGCATTTACAAATTAGTGAAATTCCTATAACAGTACAAAATAATTCAACAAGTAAGTGCAAAAGCAATTTATGTATGTATGTATGCTTTGTATTTAGTTTGCTAAATTAGGCATGGTATTTAGTCATTAGTGTTTTATTAAACTTTTAAGTTTAAACGTATGTACGTTAAGTTGAGTTTAAACATTACTTTTTCTTATTCTTTTCAATCTCCTTAATATCAAACCGCTCTATGGCGGCAGTTAGGTCGTCCCCAGAGACTCCCTCCGCCACTAACTTCTTGACGTAATCCCCTAGCTCTTCAACGAGCTTCACAAACGGTGGAATTTGGGCCGGAGGTCCACTCAGTACTTCTCGCACAAATTCCTTGAACTCGGCAGTTACAGCGTCTTTCCCCTGTTTATCATGATCAATATTTTTAGAATTACCATATTGCTACCTTAAATGGACAAGTTTAAAAAAGTACTGGTACTTGAACATTCTCACCATTCTTTCCTCTTCCTCAGCTGTCATCCCACCTGACGCTCCTTCCCCGGCCTTTTTTTTGCCCTTTTTCGACATCTTGCCTATTAACAATTAAATAATAATTATATTATATTACTTTTCACCAGAAAATCGTTTAACAATTCTGATATATGAAATCAGTACTGGTTAATTAACACTTACCACCTGTAGTTAAATGATTATATTTATAAGTTTAAAAAATAAATGTACAGCACTCAGCTCAACAGATTGACTGACGATAGTGATGATGGTGTTTTTGGTTGCATGCTCATATATATATGTTGGTTGCTTTGCCTTCATACTTCTTGATCGTTTTCATAGTTGGCGGGGTATAGTAGTGAGATGAGAGATGTTTCATTTGATTGAGTCAAGGTGGAGTTAAAAAAATCCAGTAGACCGGATTATATAAAAAGTGCCTTTGTATTTTATCGTATTATAGGTTGTAAATACCAAGGACAAGGCTACATGGCTAAATATATTTGGATTGGTTGACCTTGTACCATTGTATGACTGATGACAATAATGCGTTGAAGAAGTGGCTATTTACAACTAGTCAAATATGCATTTTCAAAAACACTTTTCGATAAGTTATATATTTCGTATTGCTCCAGTGCAGATATTGCCTTAGCATTTTCTTAAAACCGCTCTGGCATTTAAACTCGCTTAAGATTTTGAATGCAATCTTGTGAAGCATACCACTCGATGTGGGTAGGTCTAGTCTACTATTTCTCGAAATAAAATAATATCTTTATGCATTTAAAATCATCGACTTTTGACATTCAACATTGGACACACATCAGGGTCCCCAAATTGGCCATACATAATACATACGGCATAGTTTTATTGATGATCAATAGTGTTGTAGTTAATTGTGACAAATTTCATATGAATCGTTGCTCCATTTTGCCAAATTCACAGACAGTTTGAGGAAGTAACGTTTGAGTGCGTTTTGCATCTACCAAGTCAGGTCAACCTCAGAGAATGGAATTAAACCATGAACGAAAATTTAGACCCTTAATCTAAAATTTAGACCCTAGAAAATGTAGGTCTTGAGCCTAACTCAGATGAAATATTGAAATATCCCCCAAAATCAACATACTTTTTACTTCTTCCGAGGTATCACCCCAATACAATTGTCAGCAAAATCAACACAGGTCTTCTTAGTTATCGTGCTGAAACTAAAATGCGACAGACGGACATCAAATTTGTGGTCATAGACCAAATACGATGTATGTTTTACTGTTAACTATATGCATATCACACCTTTTGAAAGGGAGAACAGCGTTCGTAAACTTTGCTTTCACTTTTCACGCAACAGGTGACACCGGGAGGGATTTACTTTGAATACCGCTAATACCACGACCAAACTATAAAGTCCCAATTGAACTCGGGCTACATTTTTACTAGTCAATGCACTACACATTTGCACATACCTAGTCTTGTAATACCGCACTGGCGTGGCGAGTGATCTCAGAAACTCTGCGGATATATGAGCTAAAAATTGGTAGTACCCTTAACTACACATTGAGAATGAATATTTTATCTCTACCTCCCACCTCGAATAAATAACATGCGTATTATTTAAAATGTTACAACTAACTTACAAAGGTTTAATTTCGGCAGTTTGTTGTATGCGTACATTTTTCCGAATAAAAAGTCACTTTTGAAATCGCAAAGCACCCCAAGAAATTTAACCTATTGTTGGAGTACCTACAATGATACGAACATTAAAGCTGGCCCCGTTTATATTATTATCATAACAATTCACTTTAGCATTTTATCTAGTTTGTGTAGAAAAATGGAATTACTATCATTAATTAGGAGTATAAAAGAATAAGTTTTCTGCTATTTTTTTAAAAGTTTGTTCGTGAATCCAAAATTGATGGATGATGGATGGTTAATATACTAGTAGTTGTGTACTTCAACATTTTTAGTTCGATAATTCAAGGTAAAGTACCCCATATATAGGTTGTCGGGATCGGGACAGAGTTTGTTATCTACGGGGGTCGGAGATAAAAGATGAAGATGAAGATACTTCGTCGTTTAGAAAAAGATAATAGATATAGATACAGATATTATTTGTCTTGAGCTTAAGATAATAG
>JAHZNC010006588.1:0-19312 GCA_027744095.1 Zhuqinia jingwanae | reverse complement strand
GGATACGTACTATCAAATACCGAATCATCTCATTCTCTGATATTTCTTTGAAGTTTCTTTGTCTACGGGAAGGTTCATCTGTTGCGGTAATTACTTGACGAGCGTAGAGAATTGTTTCATCAATTAGTTTGCTGAGAATGTCTGGTGACATGACCTTGTCCTAGAAATCGATTTCCTTCATTGTTGCAGAAAGATCACACTTCCAACCAGCATCTGACTCATCAAATAGTTCGGCTGGTGTACTACTGCTGCGTTCGATCCAATCATACGTTGGGCTGGCGAAGGAGTCGTAGGTAAAGTTGGTGAGGATGAAGGTGAAGGCACTAAACGTAAAATATAAAATTTACATAATCATTCTTATTTCCAGACTAGTTATTATGCAGAGTTGCTTCAAAATACCTGTTGTGTCAGCAGTATTAAGCATGGATGCCTCATGAACATCGTTGTTTAGCATGGTGTCAGTGAAAAGCTCCGGTGAATGAAATTGTCGCTGGGTACTAGTTGTGGGTCCAGATTCCATTTCCTGTACAAAGTCACTGTATGATGGGAGAACACTACCTTCACTGGAGGATGAAAGTGAAAGAAGCGAAAGTTGACTGAAGGACTCATCATCAAACTCACTCTGACAGAAAGAAATTACTCTAGCACTCCATTTTAATTCAGAAAGTTATCCATTTTTTAGTAAAAATTGGGTAGTTTAGGCTGAGAATTTAAAACGGCACTTTTGCAACCATACCTTGCCTGTAAATCACAAGTTTATTGGCATTTTTGGAACCATTCCAGCTGACATATTTTTTAAAAAAAATTTAGGAACCACACCATATGACGTGTTTTGTTTATTTGGGAATAAAAGGACGATGCCACGACAACGTTGAAATGGCTCAGGGAACAAAAGTTCCCATGCCATGAGTTGTGATATTTCTGTATGGGACCTTTAGGACCCAGACCATGAGGAAGTAATTTTAAAATTGGTACTATAATACCCAGCCCATGGTTTTGGGTTTAAATGACACTTTGAATAATTATTTCATTCTTAAAGTCACCCAAGCTTTTATTTGTATTACTACGGTAGTTTTTTTTTGTTATAAAATATTTTTAAATATGTAGTGCCTTTGTCCACGTACACGAGTACTATTAACAAAAGCTTTTGCATATGCGAAAATTTTATTTATAAAACTCTGGGCTATTACAATGGTGCCGAGCAGAACACATGCAAGTACATCAAGCAAAGTATGTTTGGTCGTTATATTTAATCATCAACAATTTTTGTTTTCAAAATAATTAAATCATTTTTCATCAATTAAAGTATTCTGGGGATACTGGTTTGGTGATTTTTAAGTAATATCTTCCTCGTGTAGACGTACTGAAAAATAAATTTCTCGTATTGCCACCAATATTTTTTAACCGTGTAAAAAAAATTGTTTGTTATGTCCAACTTACGAAGTCCTTTCACCAATGACCATCCCATTTCCTGGATAAGAACACCTGCACAACCCCGCTTTAAAGCGTGCCCAACTTTTACATGGACAACCAAAGTGCTTCCTTGGTTCTCGTAAAGCAAGGGAATAAAAGAAAATGGCCATTTTATGTGAGCAAGCTACTTTGTCCTCGATTTTGTTGCACGTGTACGGTTGATGTTGTCCGCCGTTTGCTGAAAATAATCATATTTTGATTTTTTTTTAAATATTAACCTTATTTCAATGTAAATACTATTCTGGCAAATCGAAAGACAATTTCGTACGATAAAAATCAACATGCCCAGCCTGCAAATCAGATCCGAGTTTCCCTATGACTAGCGACATTACTGGAAAATATTTGGTTGATCGTACAGTTCTTCCCATGTTGGTATGGATTATCTACGACACCAAAAAAACAAAAGTAGGGAAAAAATCTGGAAAAATTGACTATTTGATTCCTAGCCCTAAACTTGTTTTACGTCAACAAAGTCCGCATCAGAGTAATCCAAAATGGTACTTAAATCAGATGGCCGTTTCCCACTTGTCAAAGTGAATCCAGGTCCGGCTGTATCAATAGGAAAATCACACTTTAGTTATATACTTTTAACATTGTGTCATTTTTTAATGCTCTTAATGTTAAAAAGTGTATAACTAGAGATTAGTTTCCTGTTACCTGGGTCCAAGCCTGTAATTCTTGCCAGTTTTTTTCCCCCTGTAAATTTCTGAATTAGGTGACCAGCGGTACCACACACATGAGCACCAAGGGAAAAGCCTATCATGTGTACAGATCCAAAATCCGAAATGGCTTCAGTCTTTTTCAAATTCTTCAAAAACTGGAAAACTGCATTTCCAGCTGGTATCACGTTTCTCGCCGCAACGTTATAGCGAGCCACTGAATAAGTTGACAGTTTTGTCCAGTCAACTAATATCAAGTTCAGGGTGGGATCTAATTTCGCGTACTCTGCGTTTCAATATTCAAGTTAGTTTTAGCCGATTTTTCTAAAATAAAAATCCAACATTTTGACATAAACAAATTGCATTTACTAATACCTCGAGCAATGATATCTGTAAATTGAAGTTTTATAGCTGTCAATCCTGATTTCCTTAAATATCCGTTGTAGCCATGCACAATTATTTTGAGATTACCTGTGGCCCTCCATCTATCCACTGGTATTTCTCCATCTAATGACATTGGGATCCATGTATCATTTCTACTGAAAGCAATCCATGCATTTCATATCAGTTGAACTCATGAGTATGTTTTAAATAAATATTGTAATAAATTGCACGAAAATCCAGTATTGTACATTCTATTATAAAGCAAATATTTGACATCAGGTTCAGAAACTTTTGAGGCTCCCCCACATCCTTTCAATGTTGCAACAAATATTAGCAGTAAACTGATTAAACCAGTCATCTAAAATATAGTGTAAAAAACCTTTTATGAAAGGGAAAATTTGCACTACAACAAACACGCACAAATAATATTCATTCACTATGCATTTACTCTGCCACATTTATGTTAGATGTCGTCCAAAATGAAAGAAAACATTTAGACAGTTTAGTTGTATTAAAAGACTTAATCGGTCAGTGGATGCCGCTTTACTAGGTAGGTCTCGCACTGTGCATTTTTTTAAAAGGCGTCCTCTTCCACAGTGTCAACGAACATGTAGCAAGTACAAGTAAACATGCTCAAGTGGTTCTGCGTTGTGCTACTCACTATTATTTTCATACTCGAGGTTCACGAGTCGAAAAGTCTATCAACTGTACACACACACACACAAACACACAAACAGTTACACTCAAGAAAAGATAATATATCTACTTAAGTGTAAAAAGAAAATCTATTTGTCTGCAGCGGAAAGTGTGATATATTAGTTTTTAAACAGTTTTAAACAATTTTACTCTGTTTTTCATAATTCTATTCATAATAATTTTAGTACAAGTTTTTAAAATGTTAATAATAGTATTTTTTGTAACTCATCATCAAAAAATGTCATGATTTGATTTAAAGCGAAATTTATGTCTAAAAACATTTTATATCACAGTCTTACCAGAAGAAGAAATAAAAGAAACAGGTCGTAACACATGGTTGACTAAATAGCAAATTATAAGTCGTTTTTAGAACTATTTTCCCTTTCATAAAAAGTCAGTTGTCTTAGTCGCCTTGTTGCAGTCAATGCTACAATAACTAGGCTACCGTTATAACGTACGCAAAGCTCTAGCGTTGATGGATAGATAAAAACTTTATTCACGATTGTTCTGCTATCTCTGTTTGTTTCGCTACTATTTTATGTTTTTTGTCATACGAGGGGGTTTTATTAAAGACTTTCCAGATTTTGGTCACGATAACCGTGGATGTAGAGAATGCATTTTTAAGATCTGCATATCTAGAGATAGCTATGAGTTTCCTATATCGAATGGTATGCTAGTTTACAAATTCGATGATTATGTAAGGTTCATGACATGACAACTTTTTTCCCATATACCGTAATGCTAAAATCTGCAGTATCCAAAAGGCCTTTCTAGTACGTTAATTAGACATGGACTTAAAAATGTTGTTGTGGAATATGCACCAACGCACAATAAACAATAAACCGCACGGGTTCAAAAGGTTCCAAAGTGACAAGAGAGCATTATAAAACAGACTGAGATACGGGAGACCAAAAGCTCAATTGAAGTTCAAAGTGCAAGCAGGTCACGCAGACGAGGCTCGGAATGTCAGTATGACAAAATGTTGATTTTACATTATATTGCACAAGTCACACTTTTGTCTCGTAAAAGAGAAAATAAATTAATTTGACTTTTTACAGGTATACCATTATCTTTGCAGGCCATACCTTGTTCCACCTGATCCATTTCTGTTACAGAAATTATAATGTACACGCATGAGACGCCCGAAAATTCGGACGAAACGTGAAAAAAAGTGCCACGTCATGAATTTCAAGCAAACAACTCTTTACAGAATCAAAGAATTTGTTCAAGAAGTATACGATTCGATAGAAGAGACTCATAGCTATCTCTATATATGCAGATCAGAAAAATTCATTCGCTGCATCCGCAATTATAGCGACCAAAAGTCTGGAAAGCCTTTATGAAAACCCCCTCGTATGAAGTTTTATGTGGGGTTATGTGTTTACGTGACGTGGTACAGTATTGTGTATCATCATCACATTTATGTATGTTTTAGTGCAGTAATAATTAAGATGAGTAATAGATTCTTGTGGAACTTTGATATAAAGATTTCTGGTTAGATCAACAAACATTAATTTCTCGGACAATTAATAGGAACAGCATGAAAAAGATAAGAAAAACTAGAACACGAAATGACATCATTTTTTATCATTTATATATTTGCACCGCAAAATCTTTCCTGAACCAAATCAGTTAATTACTGTTACCCTTTAGGACGTATATTAATATATTTAAGTTGTTAATCCTAAATGGTATATATATATATAAGCATATAATATATACATATATATTCATTCACGAACGTTCATAATTTATGACAAATGAATCCGAAAAGTAATACTTTTATGCTGTGAAAATCATTCAACATCATTGTCACAAAATGGAAAATAATACTTTATAAAACGTCAAAACTACTCAAAAATGCATTTAGAACGAAGCCGCCCATATTTTAAAAACGCGGAAATGCTATTTTTTCGCAAATGTGGATATTGAAGTTTATCCACAACTGCGATTCAAATATCCATATATGCGAAAACACTTTGTACATTTTTTTGTGTAGTCTTTTTCGTAAAAAATTGCTTCGTGATTTGATAAAAATTTTAAATTTTGAACCAATATACTTGATAAATTTAAAAAAAGGTTCACATATAATACAACACATATATATCTATAACGCACCTATTTCTTGTTTGATTTTGTTTAAAATACAAATATTTAACATATACCACAAAATTCGTTAAACAATTGTGAGCACCACCTACCATGAGCAACGTTAAAAGTTGGGTTTGCACCATAAGAATTTACATACTCCACAAACGTTGATGCCATTTTGATTTTAATTTAATTTTTTGTTAAAAGGCTGTGATTACACTTCTCTTTCCAGTTACTAACTGATGGAAAAGTGTATTGGCATTTGTTTTCACATGCATATTTACATACTGTTTGAAAGAAGTTTACTCATATTAGCATAATTGAAGTCAAGCTTCCCGACATATTTGAATACCATAGTGCATTTTCATGATTCATTTAAATTATAAGTTCATACCCGGAACCATCATTACCATGGTTTGGAAAAAATGGAATCCACAGGTCAAACAATATTACGATGATAAAAGATAGATATTTTTTCAATCGAGTGGACGCATTTTTAGTGAAATTTTAATTTTCGCATATTTGGATATTTTTATCGCATGTGGTGTTTTAGGTTTTTTCAGTAAAATTTTAGAAAATTTTCAGGAAAAATAAATAAATTGCATATCCGCCTTTTTAAATTATGGATTTGTTTAGAAATATATTTTTTTTAAGGTTTTCTTCATTCGAAACTATCCACCATTCAGAATGACCCCACTCTAATTTTCTACGCGAGTTTATTAAACATTTATTCTTTTCGTTCAAATTGACCGTTTATTCCATCGTTCATCCGAACTAAGGGTGGACGTGGAATTCTTACATCGTTAATAACAGTAATTAAGCAAGGCATCAAAAATCATTTTTAATTGCTTTATTAAATCGTCAAATAGTATTAGTTTATTCAAGTTTCAAAAATGAAAAAACTTGAAATTAATAAAAGTAGTCTGGGGCTACTGGGTTTGTGATTTGTAAGTAATATCTTCCTCGTGTATAAGGACTGAAAAAACAAAAATTCTCGTATTGCCGCCAATATTTTTTAACGGTTTAAAAAAAATTTGTTTGTTGTGTCCAACTTACGAAGTCAATTCACCAATGACCATCCCATTTCCTGGATAAGTACACCTACACAAACCTTCTTCAAAGCGTTCCCAACTATCACATGAACAACCAAAATGTTCCGTTGGTTCTTTTACAGCAAGGGCATAAAACAAAATGGAAATTTGATGTGAGCAAGCTAATTTGTCCTTGAATTTGCTGCACGTGTACGGTTGATTTTGTCCGCCGTTTACTGCAAATAAAAGCATACTCATCAAAATACATAAAGCCTATTTCGGCTTATTTGCATGTACAATTCTGACAAATCAAAAGACATAATTTTTTACTATAAAAATCAGCATGCCCAGCCTGCAAATCAGATCCATAGTTCCCTTTAACGAATGGTGTTAATGGAACATATTTTGTTGACGGTAAAGTTCTGCCCATGTTGCAATGGATTATCTATGCAAATTAAAAAACAAAAATGGGGGAAAAAAATCTGGAAAAAAATGACTATATGATTCCTAGCCCTAAATTTGTTTTACGTCAACAAAGTCCGCATCAGAGTAATCCAAAATGGTACTTAAATCAGATGGTCGTTTCCCATTTGTCAAAGTAAATCCAGGTCCGGCTGTAGCAATAGGAAAAATACATTTTAGTTATATACTTTTTAATATTGTGTCATTTTTTAATGCTCTTAATGTTAAAAAGTGTATAACTAAAGCGTAGTAAAAATCGGTAATGTTAAAAAGTGTGTAACTAGAGCGTAGTTTTCCTGTTACCTGGGTCCAAGCCTGTAATTCTTCCCAGTTTTTTCCCCCCAGTAAATTTATGAATTAGGTGACCAGCGGTACCACACACATGAGCACCAAGGGAAAAGCCTATCATGTGTACAGATCCAAAATCCGAAATGGCTCCAGTCATTTTCAAATTCCTCAAAAACTGGAAAGCTGCATTTCCAGCTGGTATCACGTTTTTGGCCGAAATGTGATAGCCAGGCACTGTATGAGTTGACAGTTTTGTCCAGTCAACTAATATCAAGTTCAGGTTGGGATATAATTTCGCGTACTCTGCGTTTCAATATTCAATTTAGTTTTAACCAATTTTTCTAAAATAAAAATCCCTCAAACAAAAAATAGGATTTCTGTTTGTTTGACAAAATCAAATTGCATTTGCTAATACCTCGACCAATGATATCTGTAAATTGAAGTCTTATAGCTGTCAATCCTGACGTCCCTAAATATCCATTGTAGCCATGCACAAGTACTTTGGTATTACCTGTGAACTTCCACACACCCATTGGTACATCTCCTTCTGATGACATTGGGATCCAATTATCAATTCTACTGAAAGCAATCCATGCATTGCATATCAGTTGAACTCATGAGTATGTTTTAAATTATAAACTAAATATTACAAGGAATTGCACGAAAATCCAGTTTTGTAAATGTACATTACCTGCTATTATACAGCAAATATTTGACATCAGGTTCAGAATCTTTTGAGGCTCCCCCACATTCTTTCAATGTTACAACACATATTAGCAGTAAACTGATTAAACCAGCCATTTTAAATATTTTGTAAAGAAAAAAATGGTCCAAATGCAGAAGGCAGTCGTCTTGTTGCAGTCAATACTACAACTACGCTACCATTCCAATAAAATTCCTACGCAAAAATCTAGCGTACGTAAATAGATAACAATTTTATTGGGGATTATTCTGCTATCTGTGTTTATTTGGTACGTCACGTTTTTCGTCGTCATAGGAAGTTTTACGTAGAGGCATTAAGCGGAATAAAGGTTGTATCATCGGAATTGCAACAAACTTTGATATAATTTTGAAACAAAATGAGTAGGTAAATCCTTGCAAATATTTGGCCAATTCTGTAGTTTGGAGTAGTCCGCTTTGCATAAAGCTCAAAAATTTCTATTCTTCTTTCCCGGAGAACATTAGGAGCGTTTAGAATATTTGTCTAAAACCTTATGAAGTTATTTTTTTGTAGACTAATCGACATCCGGATTTCACCCGCTCCTCCTAATCTTTAACATACATGGGTGCACTTTGTTTGGTGTACGTTTTAAGGCCCAGTTTCTTGGTTTTAAAACGCTGTATGGTTGTTTTTTCAAGTCCAACCTATTTATTAGATGCCATCACTGAAGTGGAAAGGGTTTTATCGAACAGTTTTTAATCTTATCTTTTATAATATGGCTTGCCACAGTCTACCGTCGACCTTAATGTTTCTGGTATTCTGTCCAATTGTTGCCAATTACCTATTAATCATTTAATATTTACTAATTCAATTTAAAAAAAATTTTGCGGTCTCGACCTTTGACATTTAAGCAACATTTTCAAGGTAGGAAATAATGCGTTTGAAAAATGTTTCTTCTTAGATTTTTCCCATGTTGCTGGAATTTATTTTTCTCGCTGAAAAATTGGAATTCCATCAATTCGAATGTGGAGAATCTTACACCGTCGACCGTTTGAATAATTTGCATTTTTTCCTCGTCTAATCCAATGTTCAAATTTGTTGCCCTTCCTACGATACACCCTTTAATACACATTCCAAAATATTTGGTACATAAAGAAAGATGGGTTACGTGCGCAATGACAATATCAGTACGTACCAGCTCCGTTCGTTAAGCCGACAAAGTACTTTGTTTGGTATTGTGTTCCACTATCACATTTATGTATATTTTAGTGCAGTAATAATAATTTAGATGAGTAATTGATTCATGTGGCAATTTAATTCAATGATTTTTGGTAAAGAATTCCAATCAATAAACATTAATTTCTTGGACTATAGTAAAGTAACAAGTAACAACATAAAAAAGGAATTTGCATAAGACACGTATTTAAAAAATAAGACAGAAAACCTTTTAGCTTTTACGACAAAATAATTTTAATTCATGATTTCGTTTTTTCCCTATTTTTCGTTTTAAATTTCTCAAAAAAATAGTCTGGGTATAGAGGTTTGATAATTTGCATATAGTGTCGCCCTCTCGCAGTTAATCTGAAAATATTTTTTAATACATATTTTACAATCAAGTAAAACGGGTAATTGCCCATTATTTAATAGCTCCATGTAGGTAGCGTACGGAGTTTGATCCCCCATTGGCACCCCACCTTCCTCATATGAGCAATTACATAAGCCGCCGCTGAAACTTTCCCAGTTGTCACAAGGACATCCGTAATGACTCTCAGGTTCACGTAGCGCAAGAGCATAAAATAAAATGGACATTTGATGGGAACAGGACTGTGACCTGTCAGATTGACTGTCACATTGATGTTGATGTTGGCCTCCATTTGCTACAAGAAATTAATTTTTGTAAATGTACATGATAAAAAAATGCAAAATGCAAAAATAATGCTGATACATTGAATCTCACGATAGAAATCTACATGTCCAGCCTGCAGATCAGATCCCAAGTGACCTTGTAGAACTGGTGTCATGGGAGCATATTTCGATGAAGGTATACTCCGCCCCATGTCGGTATGAATTATCTACACCGCAAAATCTTTTCTTCACTAAATCATTTAATTTTTAATGAAAAATCTTCTTTTAAAGAAAACTTGCGTCAACAAATTCCGCATCTGAAAAATCTAAAGTTGATTTCAAATTCAACGGCCACTTGCCACTGGGTAAGGCAAATCCAGGCCCAGCTGGACGATAAAACATGAAAAAAACTATATTTAGTTGGGGGAAATTTTAAAATAATTATAACTTATAAAAATAAATAAAAAATTCCTTTTTTTATTATAAAAAGTTACCTGGATCCAAGCCTGTAATTCTTCCCAGTTTTCCTCCTTTGGATATTTCCTGAAGTTTATACCCAATTGTACCGGCCACATGGCTTCCCAGAGAAAATCCTATTATGTGAACCTTGCCATAATCCGTAATTGCTCCGGCTCTCTTTAAATTTTTTAAAAACTTGGCAGCATGAAGCCCAACTCGTCGACCGTTTCTGGCGGCAACGTGATAGTTAAACAGGGTCTGAGTTGCGAGGTTTGTCCAATCAAGTATTATCACGTTAAGAGTGTTGTTATATCTGGCATACTCTACATTTTAAGTTAACAACTTAGCCCAAACCTTGTTTAAAACTGTATGGGAGTATTGGTTTACGGTTGTGCGATATAAACAATTACCTAGGGCAACAATGTCCACATACTGGTGTCGTATAACTTGCATCCCAGTACTCCAAAGTAGTGTGTTGTATCCATGAACCATAACTTTGACAGCACTTCCACGATTCCAAACGTCTCCTGGCACTTTCCCGTTAAAAAGCATTGGAATCCAACTTTCGTTTCTTTTAAAAAACATTACACAATTTTTTTCAGTTTGCTTTGTTTTTCAGTTTTGTACAAGTACTTGTGTGACATATTGTGTGTAAATGTTGTATGTGTAAGTTTATGTTTACATACCTTCTATTATACAGCAAGTACTGAATGGGAGAATAAAAAAGTCCAAAAGTAAAACATTCAATGATTCCTGTTGGAACTAACAGCATATATAATGTTGCTAAAATAATGACTGTATTTAAATGCATAATAATAATAATGATTTTTTTAAATGACAGGACAAAAATACTAGTATATATTTTAGCCATTTTGTTACAATAGATCTTATGACTGGGAACATGTACAGACATCATATCGAGCTGTCTACATACACGTCAATATATGGTTATAGACAAAAATATTTGATGAATGACATTATTATATGTTACATGGCAATGCGATGATACTGATTGATTGTCTTTATGGTTATATTGATTGATTGTCTTGTGTGCATGGTTCAAGATCTATACTTATAAAGTAGGTGTAAATGCTTATTATTATGCTGACGGTAATTAAGCCAAATGAACGTCCATTATCTCATAACAATAAATAGCTACTGAAAAAAAGGTTCAAATCTATTTTTTTGACTTTTACAGGGAGATTAATTTATGCCATGTTGGCAACTGACCTGAATTTCTCAGTGGGTCGTAATTTGTAAACTTTTGAACAACAGTTGCTGGAGTTTTTTTTATATGTAAGCTTGCATCCGAAAGTAAAAAAGGTCAATTGCACAAAAACCGACGTTTTACGTTTACTGGAGTTAACATATGAAGACACATAAACACATGTCAATGTCGAAGATAAAAACACATGTCAACTATTAATTAGGGACACGTATAATAGTTCATCATGTGCTTCAGTATCATTGTTATATCCAAATTAATAAGATAAGACAGTGTCATAATAGTCATAAATAATCGTACATATGAATTTTATACTATAAACTTGAGTGCGTTTGTTTGGAGTTCAGGAAATAAGCAAGTATTTTTGGGGTTGTGTATATAACACCGTGTCTGATCGTGTTTAAAGATTATTCACTAAAAAGTAGTCAGGATTCAGCATACATGGTACGTTACCAACGTTATAATCCATGTGTAATATTGAGATGGCTAATTACAAAGTTTGGCATTTAACACAAACTACATTAGAACAGCAGAGCAGCAGCAATTGGATGGAAAAGGAGCGTATTTTATTTTTCATCTTATTTGCTTGAATTATTATTATGCCGATGTCAACAAGGTCACCATGAAATATATAGTCGACTTAAATAAACGTTGGGAAATTAATTTACAAAATGTCAAAGAAAATGGTATGTCAAATTAGACATTCCTTAGCTTTCACCTCCATTTTCTAGCTTACATTTCAAATTATATTTCGATCCTACAATCCTACTTATAAAAAATTTAATGCTTTTGTGAGCGTATTTTTGTAAATACTTTATGTTAGAATTGTCCATTTACATACACAAATTAAATTACTTGTCTTCAATAATTAAAGTCTTGAGAAATAACTTTCTAAAATTTGTTATTATATAACTTCTAAACAATAATAAATTAAATTTGTATTCGTTTATATGTACATTGTCATTTATTTTAAAGCCGGTAGTGAAGAAAAACATGTTTGTTTCATATTTGGGAAAGGATTAAAATGAATTTTGTGAGGATGATGTTATCTCCCAATTGTGAAAATCCAATTAGCAAACCAAGATGGATGTACACGTTAAAAATAAAAAATGCTCCAACCTTTTTGTAGTTTGCAATGGCAGGAATTTTAATTAACTTTACACACATCAGTTTATTTTGTTTTTTTTAAACATTGGGCTTGCAACACTTTATTCTAATTTATGCACTAAAACCTCATATATGTATACATGACAGTTCTTATATTCACAAAATAGTTTAATGTTTAAAATTTTTGTACCGTACAAACAATTGCTATGATAAATTTTACTATCAGGACGTGTTATCAAATGAATGTTGAATTTTATATTTTAAATTGTTCATTTCCCTTAAACTTAATGTACCAACAGCAAGTTGACAGTTAAAGTATTAGCATTATTCACAAAAACTAAGGGAGTCAGCCTATCCGTAAAATTAACAGAACCAATACCAACTTGGATAGGCTTACAGGACAAGTAAAATAGATGCCTGCATTTTCTTTCATGTTTACCAAACCAAATGTTCAAGCCATTTGCTCGCTTCAACCTATCAATCGCACTTGCACACGCAGTGTTTATCCTAGCCTGAGCCCCAAAACAGCCAATCTGCCAAGAAAACCCGATAAAGGCAGCATACCCAAAGAATATGAGTGGAACAGCGTTGTCAGATTTCCATTCCAGCCGAGCAAAAAAATACACTGCGAATGCTTGAATCGTAACTCCAGTCACTGCACATATTCCATTCATTCCCCATTCCTGGAACCCATTCATCATTACTTCCAGAACTTGTATAGTTCGGTATATAGCAATCTGCTGGAATCGTGGTCTAGAACTGAATACCGTGAGGCTAGATGCTCATATTTTGACAGGTAGGTCAGATATCGTATCATGATCAGAGTTAACAGGATCGCACTAAATGGAGCTACATTAAGGGAAAAGGATAAAAACAAATGGTTGAATAGAAATACAATGCAATTTGTACATAGCTCCACAATATAACATGATTGTTGACTCTGTGTTGGCAAAGCGCACTCTGCGAGCAGCCAGTATCCAGCCAATGACGTTTTGCAGGGGTTGACCCAGCAAATCCCATACAGAAATACTGGAGGGAAAATTATGGCAAAGTATGTTAAAGAGTACGCAACCGTCAGTATAACCTGTTCTAATGGTGACACGGTTATAAAATTTCTCGGTCCGATTTCAAACCTTTCACTTAGCCGGATATGACCATTGACATATTCAACAATGTTTACAACTTCTCTCTGGACAACCAGCGCTATGGACAAACAGTAAGGTACAATGAACAGAATGACTGTGAGAAATATTATGTCCCGGTTAGAGTCCATTACGAGGCTTGAATCCTTTTCTTTGAAATGGTACTGGATCACGATGGTCAGCAGGAGGAAGCTGTAAATTTTCGGTTTTGGGACGACTTTAGATGATCTTCAAGTTGTAGCCTGCTGTTGGCTTGGCACCATTTGATTGGAAGGCCACTTAGGTGTGCTAATCTAGTTGATAGTTTAAGGAGAGATTGGTGATCCATTTTTTTCTACTGTTTTTTTTTAAATAATGACTTTGAAATAGTGTATAACGAAGCAGAAAATAACTCGGAAACACTTTAAAATATACGTAATTTCGTTACAGAGAAGATGTAAGAGCCAAATTACTTGTTGATAGCAGGGTAATTTTGTCAAGTTGTATTCAAAGCAAGACCATTACATCCAATGTATTATTGTGAAAACGTGAAAAGTCAGTTGGGTTTACATAAAAAATATTTGCAATCATTATTTGGAATCAACCTTGCCTTAAACAACGTTAATTTAATTGTATCAAACAGAAAAAATAATACTGTTTTCATTCGGATGTAATTAATATTATGACGGTATAACACTTTTGCTATAACATGGATTAATAATTGTTATTTTAATTACGTATTAAAAATTCATGTTTTAATTTCGTCCAGAAATTATATATCGTGCACTGAAATCGGTTCATTTCAAAGAGTAAATACTTGTCAGCTTATGTATAAGGCAGCATTTATATATATGAATATTACTAAAAGGAATAACATAATTCAGGTATGATGATGGGATTGATTTCCATCAATCACATGATCGTTCCAAAATAATTGGGAGAGTGTTAAATCATGTAATACTTTGGCGAAGAATTAAATGAAGGTGACGTATGAGATTCTGGAGTGTCATCCTGTGTACGGACTGTGAGTTGGAATTGACTGCGCCTGTTTGGGTCATAGAGAATTTAGTAAACAAGTTGTTTTGTGCTGATTGTTATTTGAGAGCACTAACCTTTTAATCAAATGTATACGTGTCAAGCAACAAGGTTAATATTGACACATGGAATGGAATGTTGAACGGATTTAATTTGTGGTCGCATGGACTAGTTTTAATCATTTATCCTGCTAAACGGATGGGAGTATTTCAGTTTTCGAAATAAACAATTTTTACACTTAATTAGTTTCCTAGTTTTTATGTCGACTTGTCCTCGCCCCCTGTCATCTGTCTATATGTCACATCCATTTTCCAATAACGTATTGTTCATGACGGACATTTAACAAACCCAACTTATGTGCATGTCAATCTTTCTAAAAACCTATTCACCTGCTTTAGATCAATACATGAAAACGGCATAATCCATCTTTTCAAAGAGTTGCAACCCAGATTATGTTATAAAATCTTCTATTCGAAAATTAATGTGGCATCGAGCATAAAGTTTTAGACTTACACGTTACGGGATTAATTATAGTATATAATATTTTATTTTACGATTTTTCTCTAAATTACTAAAAGATTCACTCGGAAATACCGAAATGTAACTAAAAACTTAACACACTTTAAAAAAAGGAATACAGTGGCATAGGAATCCTTTTTAATATCGAACCAAGCACTAGAATCGCTGATGAAATCCGACGCACAAAAAAATCCCATGATAAATACCAATATTACCAGAATTAATATTAACATTATTTTATTAACAAAAAAATAAAATTGAGCTAGTCTATTTGCATGTTATTGGCTTGAACTAAATATAATGTTTCCGTGAAATGTTAAAAGTTTGCGATGGAACATCAGCTCACAAATTTACAGTTAATTTGAAAAACACATTTTTTTAGATTAATTTTTATCAGCACAGCATCCAGGAAATATTTTACTTTAAATAATTTTTGTTGAAATTATAATTTATTTATTTATGCCTGTCAACAAACGTTTACTTGTAAACGATACGAAACATGCAACTTTTTTATTTTTATGCAACATGTGTTAAATTTGCATTTCAATAGATTACAGTAAAATATATGTTCCCAATATGTTTTCCCCTTTTTAAACCAAATCATCAGCACAAAATTCAGTCGAGCTGATCCAGGTATTTGTAACTTGTTGACTGACGACAGTCGTGTATATTTTTGTGAACATTTTTTCCGCTTTGCAATAAGTATATACAAGCAAAGATGTTTGTACTATGTTTGAGTTTATATGGCTAAGCATTTCCGTAGATAATTTTTTTGATTAAATTGATTCCCCCATTTTCTTTTATTGATTTTTCAGCAAAAGTCCTTTTGCTCGATTTTTTTTTTCAAAATGTCAACAGCAAAAATAAAAGTACTTGTCATTTTTGTACTTGTCGTTGTTCTAGCAGTCGAGACAAATGCGTATGCTTGTATCGTAGGACGATTCGGCTGCATTTTCTCATGTCAATGGCAAGTTTGTACGACAGGAACTTGTCAGGATGGAGAATGTGTTTGCACTCAGTGTGATAAATAACTACTTCAAATTCAAGGTAAGCATTTAAGTGATTGATTTTACTCTGGTATAAATTTTTACGCAAGGAAAACATTAACTTGGTAATTTAAATTTTGCAGGTCTTAAGGCCAATTACACAAGATACACCGCAGTGCATGTTGTCCATAATTTGGGAGAACCAAAACCAGATGTCCAAAATAGGAAACTAACGTACTATTTACTCCATAAAGTGTTTTCAAAGTCAATGTGACTACAAAATATTGAATTGTGTTTGCTTTAGTACTTCTTTAATTTATGCTAAGAAAGTTTATTAAAACATTATTTAATTTCCTTAAATATTCTGTGCAAAGTATTATTTTTTAGCGTGCACGACCAAACGATTATATTCAATTAAATGAATTATTTTAGTATATAGTTTACTAATTGCTATTTATAACACCATTATCGTTCAAAATAGTATTTAAATAATAGGACTTCTCCAAGGAACTCAATACATATCAAAAAACTTAAAGCTGTCAGTAAAATCCAAACTAATTTAAAATCTTCAAACTTTCCCCCAATCTTAGTGGCCTCCCCCAAAAAATTACTATTAAATCCATGCCCTCCAAAACTCTCGTGATTGGATATCATTTGACTCACAAGAGAAACAATGTTCCATGACCCTTTCAAGCCACTGACATTACAAAACTTTTCAAACACACTTCTTTGCATTCGTATTTTAAAATAGTGGGTTTGAATGGAATATATCCCAGACTCCACAAGATTTCCTAATCTAAAACTAATCTTGGGAAAAAGGTCGTTGTTGGTGTTGGACTGCCACAAATATATTTCCGGAAACTTGTCAATGTCGTGATTTTCCACCACAGTGTACACATTAAACAGCTGCAATAGTGGCTTGGCAAATATGGCCATTTCACTTGGGTAATAGCCATTTGTCTCTGTGTGATACATAAATGCAAATCTAGGCCACTTGAGACAAGCTTGGCCGTCAGCATCATTCTTCTTGCCCTTAAAAGGATTTGATTCCATGTAAAAAGTCAAGTTGATCATCCCGCAAATTTCCGGCACATCCTCACTTTTTATGCTGCCATCCGCTCTGGCAATTCTTGGAACCTCTGCCAATGAGTTATATTTCCATAATTTTAAAATGGTTTGCTTCCACAGAGTCTCCAGATTTTTCAAGTTTTCCTTTGGCTCCATGTACGCGCTTTTAAATAAATTTGATAGGGGGAATAAAAATGCAACATAGGTGGTGTAGCTTGTGAGTAGTGGCATACTATTGTTTAAAACTAGTTGGTTGAATGACTTGGGCATGTCCACTGGCTCAGCCTCCTTAGTCATAAATGTGTACATTGAAGCTGTGTAGAAATTTCGTAACACTAGAGCAGCCAGTATCCAGAGCAGTACTAAATGCCAATTGGTAATCCTCGTCCATTTTCTTTTGACGTCAGCTTGTTCCAAAATCACGGCAAATTGCCAAAAAATTGGTTCAACTTTGAAACCAGTTGCATAAAGCGTAATACTTTGAACTAAACAGGTGAGTAAAAGAAGTAGCCAACCTACTTTGTCGAAAGGAGAAAGCAGAGCAAGAACATTATTGGCACCAAAATTGTGCTTTCTCCAAATTGGCTTATTGACAAAAACGGAAAAGCGAAATCCGGAAAACTGACTTCCATACGAGGAAACTTGTTGTCCTTGTTCAAAGGACCTATGATACAATAAATCAAGGTTTATAATATAGTTGCATAAAAGAGTAGTGCAGTTGATGGATACATGAATCAAGTTCTTTAAACAGTTCATTGCCATGTTTGTCAAAGCCATTTCTCTCCAAATTTCCCACTTTGCTCTAGTATACGGACATGCTGCTGAGGGGATTGGTGATCGGTCAAACTTTTGTGGCGGCTGTCGTCGTCGTCCTCCAGAGAAAAAACTGGTTTCGTACAAATGCTCAATTTGGTTTGTTGATCGGAAATGTTTTCCCATGTGATGATGGTCAATGAGCATAACTGGGATTCGTGGTAGCAATTCAAGTTGCATCTGAAGAATATAATACTCTGCCTCAAAGTAATGCTCAAGACATGGCGTACAAGCTAAAAATATTCTCTGTTTGGAAATATCCAACAAAAATATTTTTGAGGTGTACATCATTCCTGTGATTGGTATTGTCGCTTGTGCATCTTCACCATTTTGAAGTAATTGTGGTAGGGAAATGGGTAAGAGAACATAGTTTGGTAAGGTAAATAGACGTACTTTAGGGAAACTAGCTTTTTGGTGAAGCAAAACACGTCCAATGTACTGAGTAATAATGTGTTCCGGCTGGAATCCAGACAAGCCTGGAAAATGAACAGTGCAAAATGGAGCATGACGTATATTGAAAAATACTTTGCCATAAACTGGGCTGAGATCATCGGATGACAAAAGATTATTAGAGTAGTGGCCTAGTTTTGATGAATTGAAAATTTGTAATGTATGCTCAGCTGTTATTGTGAATTTTAGTAATTCCGTTTGTATTGTTGGACTACAAGTTGAACTACTTGCATGCTGACATTTCAGAAGGAAACTTTCTTGTAGTTTTATTAAGTTTGATCCTTTAGTCCAAGACATGTGTACAATGCATGCCCTGAACATGTCGAGGAAGGACCAGTACTTGTTAAAGATGTTGGTTGTGGTGTCATAAGTTTGTAGGATATTCGATTTTGAAATTATGGTCTGATTTGTTACAATGGCAGAAATAGCAAGGAAATAGGTGACAAACGCAAACTTAAAGTCAGGTGTAAAGCAAACCATTTTATTGAGATTATTTTTTGTTTTTTTTAAAGATGTCGATATTATTTTTGGAAAGAACTAGTTTACAACATTTGTAAAGTTTTATTGTTAATACTTTTTTTAAATAGCATTCCATTTGCTTACGATTAACATGGCTTACTCAATACTAAGTTTTATCTTACAAAAAATTTAGAGGTTAACAAGTATCCCATAATTTTTTGTTTATTTTCTTTTTCACTAAATGTACATTATATAAATTGTGTTTTGGTATAAGTGAGCTTAAGAGCTTTTAATAATAACCTCAATATTTCATGATAAATATATACCAAATAAGAAGGTAAACAAATTTGGCTGATTAGTATCGAAACTAGTACACCAAAAGGTCATTGGGGTGGCACGTGTATGTTTTGTAGAAAACCAGTCGATGTTAAAGGTACTTGAATATACCCATCACACGAAAATGCAATAAAAATAATTGAA
>JAHZNC010006587.1:0-16356 GCA_027744095.1 Zhuqinia jingwanae | reverse complement strand
GTTATAATTACAATCATTCATACCAATTTGAACATCAATATGTGTGATTTCTGGTGAATTTTTAGTCGAATCTTCCGGGACAGCAACAATAGTAGAATCAATTGAGGTGACAACTTCTGCTACAGATAAAGCGGTTGGGACACTTTTTAAAGTGTTTTCAGATTTGCTTTGGGTGGACTCCATTTCTAAAGGCTCCTTCTTCACATTGATCAACAAAGATACCCTGTGCTCAGACTCAATGTTTGTTTTCGTCTCGATGCTTTCCAAACTTATTCTGCTATTTTGATTTTGTGGTTGACTTTCACTAAAGTCTTTGCCACTTTCCACTAAAGTCAGGCTTTCATTAATGAATACTTCAGTAATTGAAGGGGTTTCCGGTATACTAGTACTTGCGAAACTAGAGGCGCCAGGACTTTGAATCAGATTGGTATTTGGGTCACATTCAGGTTTAGAATGCAAAATAGAATGTGCGGTAGGCTGAGAAAAAGAGATCTGAAGAGACGCAGAGTCGGCGATCGGTAAATTACTGTTCATTTTCTGACTTGATGAACTTTGAGACGACAAATTTAAATTAAAAGATCTCGGATCATTAGTTGGCTTCTCCACAGGAATTGCAGTCGTGTACTCTTTCAGTTGCCTATCAGAAGAACCGGACCAATGCGTCTTAATAACTGAAACACAAAGTAAATAGTATGTAAAAGAAGTAGTTTTTTAACAGTGATTCAATAAAATTAATATTTAAAATAAAATTAACAACACAAGTATTCACCCTACCTAAGCGACGTTTGCTGTAAGTTTTTAAAGGTTTCTGGATCAGTGAACTAGAACCAGAGTGTAATACGGGGGTAGACTTAAATGGAGTTGGCGACCAATTCATGTCAGCAACTTTTTCACTTGATTGAAACGACATTGTAGATGTGTTTGGCAATGAAGGAAGCACGACTTTACGTGGAGCAGGAACAACACTGTTTAGAGAAGGCTCTGGTTTCTGAACTTGTTCATCCGGCTGATTGCTCTGAACACTTCCAATGGCATCTGAATATTTGATAAAAATTAAACAATGATTATTTTCCATACGAATCCCGAGGTCAACAATCTTGACTATAGATATATGTGCATTTTATAACTATAAATGTTGTCTTTTATATGACTCATATTTGATTTATAATTACCTAAACTGGTAATTTTATCTTTAATGGGAACCACCCTGTCTGATGTTGACTCAGGTTGACCATCGGGGTTATCTTTAACATAAGTTCCCATAATTTGAAATGGACCAGCAAATTCCGGTTCAGGTTTTGGAAGGGGCGACTCCGAAATTACTAAATTTTCCGTGGCTGCGATTGAATCCCCTAAATTTATGTCAGCACCTGCTGATTCCTCCTTATCATCTTTGCTTGTGTTAGGAATATTGTTATCACTTTGCGGTTCGCCTGTTTTATCAGAGATATCTTCACAAACTTTCCTTAATCTCCTCGCTGGTTCCTTCCTTGGTTTTTTTAAGCTAACGGGTTTTGCAACGACAGTTATGGCCTTTTTCCGCTTTCTGTCCATTTTTGCAGCTCCCCTGTTAAGTTTTTCAGCTTCAATTTTGTTGCACATACTATTCAAATTATTTCTCTCTCTTTCCGTGACCGCACGAATCTTTGCCTGAGACACTGTATACTGATATACAATGCTGCGCAGCGCTCCACCACACGGGTCATCATAAAACGGACTTGTATTATTCATGAAATGTTCGTTAATACTATCAGGATTAATACGCTCATTGGGCCCTTGAGGTTGCATGTTTGATGGGTCAACTCCGGCATTTGGCATTTGTCCCATGGTTCCATCGGCATAATCGTTGTGTTCAACTACGAATGTTGCAACTTCTGCAATTAGAAATGAAAAAGGTACTAAATAATGGAGCAAGACAGAAACAAAGCTCATTTTTTCATCACCAAACGCATACTTTCTTAAAAGCTCATTGAAGAGTTAAGCGCACAGATTATCTGTGCGCTTAACTCTTCAATGTGCAATGTGCTCTTCTTTTTAAACACACAAACCATTTCATGTACATGTACGTATGTATAGGTATGCAAAGATAAAGTAAAATGATGCATATTATTAATCTACATGTATGTACTACACCATCATAAACAATAATTTTCATTAAGAACAATAAGCAATGAAATAGAAACATACAACTTGTTTTTTAAAAGAAGAAAATCACGAAGGTTTCAAAAAATATGATTACATGACATGACATGATACTAACGGAAATGAGACAACGATTGAAAAAAAAATACCAAAGCGTTTACGTTTACTTTGTCTGACTTCCGTACCTTTATCATCCGAGCTAGTTCCCTTGTCTGCAGCACTAGTGTTTTCTCCTACACGGCTTTCCTCCGCAACCCGTGATTCTGAAACATGAACATACATAACATAATATAATACATAGATAAATCATGTTTCATGACCATGAAACAAAACTTTAATCAAGGCACGAATCAAAAATATACTGATCATTTAAGTGTGGTGAGCTATTTAACTATTTAACAATTCACATAATAGATAATAAGCGAGATAGTCGTGTTGTCGTGTAATAAGCCACAAACGAAACATTTTGCTTGAGTAATTGGTATGTGTGTAATAATAATACGATACGACGACAACCTGCAAGGATTCTCTACAAATAAAACAAGAATACAACAGCTAAATGATAGGTACTTTTTTGTGTTTCACGTATCAAGCACACAACCAACAAGTTGGAAAAAAAATTGTATTATATAAGAGTTCATGCATACTCCGCATGGAATTATTGTGATGTGATAAGTCCAACGCACAATAAATGAATAGAACATACCTGTGTTTATCCCATTTTTGTGAAAGCGGGATACCACAGTTTTGAGGAGGCGTTCTTCAAGGGGGAAATTTCTTCCATAACTCTTTTCCTTGTAACAAGGATCGGTAACGTGAAAACAAGTATGGTAAAATTCTGTGTAAAACCCACCAGGAGCCCACTGCGCGAACCAAGGATTCTGATTCATGCAAACGTTTGGAATTTTTCTAATTTCCTCAGGCATTTTGTGATCGTTTGCACTAACAGAATTATAATCATCGCCTTGGCCTTCTGGCTTGACTTTGGGTGGACGCCCTTTCTTCCGGACACCACCTGCTAAGCTCACATCTATTGAAAGTGGTGGAAGTTTTCTAGCACGTTGAAAAGCAATCTTCCTGACTTTTGATGTTCCACCCAAAGCCCTTTTGGGCAACAGTGTCCTAATTCTTTTCTCTCCGTAACGGTAGCCATTCTCAATGCCATCGTCTTCAGGGTCGTATTGTGGTTTAAAATCCTTACACTTATCGTAATCGATTCTTAGGAAATCTAGAGCTTTTTTATCGAACACTGCAACATTTTTGCTTTCCAGTAGTCTCCGACAACCATCCCTTAGTTCCTCATTAGAACGATTTAACTCACGAAACCCTTTAAACCGAGGAACATCTATTATAGTTGCCAAATCATTATATGCCACACCGCTCAGACCAAGAGCGTCCTGGTCGTCTAAAACTGTCCAAGCGGTCTCCTCCAAGTGAAAATCCTTAATGATGTCATATTCTGCTGCTATTCGTTTATGTTCATTTTCAAATTGACTGATGTTATCAGTGTCCCACACACTGATGGGGAAAAGATAATCAAATAATTTCGGGCAAGGCATTAAGGAGAATGCTGTGATCAAACAGCCTTTTGCTGTTTTTGGGTAGTCCCTAAAGTGTTTTGCGAGATCTAAGTATCTAATTGAAAGCTTCTTTTCTTCTTCCTCAATTCTTTCGTTGATTGTTAGTTTCACTTTTGCATCAGCAGTCAGTTTATTCCTTAGTTTCAGTTCTTCGATGATAGAGTTATCTTTCGGCATTGCCCACATAAAGAGCTCGAGATATTTTTTTCTAGTGAATAATGTATCTCCCATTGATTTGACTATGTTGGCTATTTTATATATATTCTTTGTGCATGAGATGTCTTTTTGTAAGATTTCGTCAATGGGGGTTGTCGATTCCGAGAGCTCCATTCCATTGACACCACAACCAGAAACGTTCATCCATTTCATAAAAAAATCTTCCAGTAGAGTGCTGGTTGATGAATTCAGGGCTCGAACGGTCGCCTTTTTGGCAAAACATAATGCTGCATTATCAACGTCTTTCCATTGTTTCAAGTTAGGAAACAAGCGTGTTTTATTATGATCTTGAGATTTTTCAATGAGACTAGAAATCACGTCATGGAGTAAAGATTCATCCCAAATGTCCACAATCTAGTGTGTTTAAACGTGAATATAAAAATATCCATCCAACAATTACTATTTTGCATTACAATTACTTAATTAAAATATTCGGTAGTGTCTAGACTAACCTCCGTTTCAACAAACCGTTTGAATTGTAAAATTGCGTACACTTCCAGGTATTCCACATATTTCCGATATGAAAATATATATGGGTGAAAATAATTTGATTCCGTGATGGATTTTGGGTGGCCGTTTTTCTGAAATATTTCGTGACCCTTTTCTACAAGCACATTAAGAACGTGAAAGGCACGTTCACTAGATTTACCGACTTTTGTCATAAAATCAATTCGGTTTTCCAGCATGAGCCATCCTTCTGTGTTCCATAACTCATCAGAAGCTACTTGAAATAAAAATATACACATTACTTAATGGTAAGACATTAATAAAAACTCTGAATAGCCTTAACTAAGTTAGCTAACCCTTATTATCTTGCTTAGATTTTGCTCCAAGCACAACATCGAGAAAATTAGCGGCCGACCAAGGACTTTCTATAATAGAGCTGATTCCGTTTAAAAGCTTTTTTCGGTGAGTAGACTCTTGCACAGTATTCCCACAAGAGCGGATGATTTCTTTCAATTCCAGCTTGGAATCTGACGAGACTTCCCTAATATAACGAAGATTGAATACCAATTGCGCTGTGCATCTACAAATGAGTTTTAAAATAACATTATAATTTCCATACTGATTGATTCAATATTCAATTGTAATAATGTGAAATATGAACGCTGTCAAATATCAAATCAATTTTTACATTAATATAGATTCCAAACATTTATCTGCATCCACAGTGCTGTACGAGCTATATTCATTCTGGAATGTGTTCCATAAACCCAACAAACTACGGATCATGTCATCCAAGATCTCTGTTTTTCCTAACGTCTCACACATCTTACGAAACTATAAAATTCCAAATGAAAATCAACATTTATTTATCGCTACTTTATAAACTCGAATTGAGTTACTCAATTAAAAATATTTTCACTACGTACCTGATTCGCCTTGTCACAAAGACCCGTGTCAGTAGCCTCCGGCATTATGAATTCTGTTTTTTATCAAATTTCTAGATAGATACAGTAAAAGGGTGCTAGCACCACTAAAAAATATGAACAATAATGACGTTTATTTTACATTACTGCACGCCTCCATATTTGTGACTTGGCCACTTTGTAGTGCCACTGGAATTTTTACACCACACCATTGATTGCACTACTTATTTTTTGATGTGTTTCCATATTATTAGTTAGTTCAAACTTGAGATTCCATTAACTGTTCAATTCGGAGTTTTTATCCTGCTCCCTTCTCTTGTTGAAGAAGTAGTTTCAATTTCCTTCATTTTGTTCATATAAAATTACAAGAATTAAACTACTTTAACACTAAACTACCTACCGTGGAATACAATCCAAACAAAATAAATATTAAAAGTGTATCAAACGAAGGAATTAATTATTGATATGGTCAACAGGACAAGATTTTAAGTAATGTTGAATGTCCATCAAATTTATTTCAGCACTTTTTTGCGCAAAAAAAACCTAAACATGATCATACTGCATTTCACAAATTTAAGCAGATCATCTATCCCTGATGACTGAAAGCAAACGATACCACTTACGTTTTCGTTTTACAAAACATCGACTGCAATGCACGCACGTACACAAGAGTAGGTAGGTATGGATTACGTGCTAGGTACAGTGTTTTACTTGTGTAAATACTACGCTAGGCTTCGCTTCTTTCCACTTGGCTTGCTTGTTGTAGAAAGTAAAGAGAAGAAATTGTTGAAGAGCGTTAAAAGTTGTGCCTTGTTTCTTGCTTGCTGCATAAAATGTAAATACCTACGGTAGCGAGCGTATGTAAAATGTAGAGTCTACCTACATTGTAGACGTGAACTCCGAATGATATCCGGTACTCACTTTTGATTACGAAATATGTGGAATGAGATTACAAGTTACAAGCTTGGAGGTACACGTTTATAGATTTTTAACTTATTAACAATTACATAAACTAGTCACAATCACAATGTCACTAATCATATAATTTATGTATGTGTATTACATTTTACCTTATTTTTATTATCATTTTGATTCACCATTTGATTTCATAATGTAAGTGGATAGCATATTATGTAAACAGAAACATGCAATGAGTTTAATGAATGCCAATTTTTAAAAAGGGAGCATTCTTGCACCTACTCCCTCGGAAGTTTAGTTGCAGGATTAAATATGTAGTCCAGAGAAAGCATCATCGCACCTCTTTTCACATACACCGCATCGTTGGCCCTTTTGCTGATAAACTTTCTTACTATCGGTTTATTTGTAAGGGATACTTTTATCATTTATTTGCCCTATTAGTTTTAGGGACATTTTTCTCTGAATTTTAAGGCAACCGCAAACTACAGGTCAAACGAACTACAAACATGACAATTTAGCTGATCCATAAATCGTAGTTTTAAGTTAATGTTCAGGCAGGAGATCGGGATATATGCCTCGCCTCGGGATTAACCAAAATGAGAGTTGTGAAATTTTGTTGCGATGTATGGATGTACCTATTATGCAATATGCAAGTAGGTATGTAGGGTTCTCTCTTTGTCTGAATTTTGAATGGAATAGAAACGATTAAAAAAACGATTCATGTTATGTGTATCGTTTGTGAATATGCGTGTATGATCACGTAGTTTTTCTCGTAGTTTGAATTTTGAACGAATTTAAACAAACATGACGTAACAGCAAGAATTTACTTAGGAATAAACAAAGTTTTGACAGAAAAATTATAATGAATTCGCTTTCAGTCGCTAGTCACTAAAATATAAGTTAGTATGATGATGATGATGATGATGATAATAATGATGATAATGATGTAATTGTAATGATTAACCATCATATACTACCAAAAAAGTCATCTTTTTATTGAACACTGAACATTTCGAAAAAATTTACGCTACAAAGATTACATTATCTGCTTTCCGTACGTAATTTACTATCAAATACACATATTATAATATGCACTGTGTACATGTGTAATGTCGGTAACCTATGAACTCCATAAGAAGGGAATAAAAAAACTAATAAAAGTTTTGGAAACATTTGATAAGATTTCGTCCCCTCATAATATCTCGTTATCCTTATCATCATCAATTAGCATGCATGGTGCTAATGGTGCTACACTTGTAATTCGTGAACTGAACTTCATTTTATTGAAAAAAATGATTTCCTATTGATGGTTAGAATTAGGATTTTTTTTCGGTGGGAGTAGCGCCGTCACTTTCTTCAGGTAACTTTACTTGAAGCGTTCTTAAAACCTGCATCGCAGCTTCTTCCGATTTGGATACTGAAGATCGATAAAGTTCATTCCTCAAAATAGACAGTTTCGCTTTTAGCATCACGCACCTGTTATATCTCGCTCGTCGTATTGGTTTAATTTGTGGCTTTGCTTCACTATACATCTCTTGAATTTCCAGTAAATGGTCGGCAACCTGGCGATGTATATTCATTAACCTATCAAAAACATGTAAAATTAAAGTTTTGCAATTTTGAAAATAAAATTTTTCGACAACTCACTAGCAAAAAAAAGTAAATTATATGTATGTACATGTTGGACGTGTGGAGACATCGCTGACTGCATTTGCTTAGACAGTCTATCCACAACGGGCTAAATGGCATTTCATGCATATCGACCAAGTCATCATGGCGCAACAATTTTTGGAACTGATTGGCTAAGAAAAAGAAATCCACACTAAGGGATAGCTTTTGCTTTGATAACAGTTGTCGCATATCTAGCTTCTGCCGCCTGCATAGATTTGATAAATTTTAATATCCATATATATACATGCATGTAAATAAACTTTGCAAAAAAATCAATCATTGTACAAATAATTTTATTGTACCTAAACACTATTTCCTTCTTCCGTTTAACCACAGCCTCCCGCTCTTCCTTTTGTTTATTCTACATACATGCAAGCAAAATAAAGCATTACAACGTTATAAATCTACTTTGATTTTTTAATTATGTGTACTCAGTCCTCAGTCATTATTTTCCCCATTAATACTTGTTTAAAACGTTTACCCTGAATGCTTCGGTGGCTTCAGATATTTGCATAATAATTATAGCTATAAAAATGTTAGAGAATACGAAATTTCCCAGCACGATTCCAATTAAACCAAATATGCGGCCTTGATGAATCCATAGTCCGCCCTTATCTTCAAAATCGTCAACCATTGTAGTCCACCCATCCATCTATTGAAAATAAGTCGTTAACGGAACGGATGTTTCCACGATAAACTCGTAAAGATAACTTAAGCAAGCTACGTACATTTGTACATTACTACAATATGTTTAGACAATGAGAAAATTATAAAACTAACCGTCACAAAAGCGAACAGATTGAGCATCCCTGTAATTATCAGACAGTGAATCATTATGTACTATTGAACTATTTGATGTATAGCTAATGGATGAGATGGATATATGTGTATTTCTGTGTTCGATTGCAAAAGTATTGTTATATAATATTCATAAGAATATAGTATTACCTTGTCCTATATTACCCCATTTTGTGGGGAGAATATCACTAAACATGTAAAAAGCAATGATTGAAGATATATACATCAACAGAAGGAGGAGGATAAGAACGCTAAGCACATGCGTTTTCAGCGTTTCAACCAACGCTGTCACAAGAACCTGTTGAAAATGATACGCTAATGATTAATGACAATGAATTATTAAATATTATGATGAAGAGTAGTGTAGATCAAGAAAGAGAGCTGATTGGGGACAATTAAGACTGATATGTGATAGGTGGAAAAAGAACAGAATAGATAAGTTGGATTGTGCATACGTATGTAGTTTGTTTATAGCTTTTGTAATATAACAATATTAAACCTGAATTTGTATGTTGATTGACACGCCACGAAGAATACGTAAAGCTCTTACAATGACTAGAACCCTTAAAAATTGAACTTCTGCAAGGCTCAACCAATCAGACATTGCCTGCATTTAAATTCAATAAAAAATCAAGTCAGACTTGATGCGTAAAATAAAATGTTAAGCTACACTTAAACATACTTTACCTTTACTAATGAAGTAACTAATATTATGAAGTCAAATATATTAAATCCACTTCTCCAGTACCTTTGGGGATGCGCATACACTACGATCAGAGCGTAAAACAAATTTAATTTGTAACTTATTTTTCGTTTTTTATTATAGTTTATAATCGTGTAATTGTAGTGCTTCATGATTTACCTTTCACGAGAAATTCTTTTTGGGACAATTAAAGAGAAAAATGTTAATTAGCTCCTAATTCAATTATTATTTACATTACCTACATATATTCTTAAAGATAGCATAGTTAACTAACTAACCTGTGATGTAAACAGAGAGGAATAAATTATCCAATATCTCAAACAGATTGACATACTCCACCGTTTCATCAATATCCCCTTAATATCATAAAATTGATAATGTTAGACTCAATTAATTACTAACTATTAAAAAACAAAAACACCACATAATCTCAATATAATGTAATGTGTATGTATGTCAGCTCTCAATTAATTACCTGTCTCGATCGCCAGAATTATCGCATTTATAACGATGATGCACATAATGAATCCTTTGAATAGCGCAGAGCTCACTAGTGCAACAATGTAAGCATGAAATCCTTCTTCGCAGCGATAATGATGAGCTCTCTTCCTCGTCGGAGCTCTGATTATAGAACAGAAAAGCAAAATTGGTACTCACGTAAGAAATTTCGATTATGAAAAACTACATTGTTTCATATTATGTAACATGGACGAAGAGGTATTGTACCATTGACCATTTGATTGTACTATAAAATGACATGCATAATTTCTTTCCCTCCGTCAATGCCTTTATAATAAAATAAAATGCACATGGTTATAGCTTAAATCTTTGCAATTATATATCAACCAACATTTCTTCCTTGTGACAGTTCTTGTACCAAATCCTGGAGTATCTGCGATACAAGCCTCTATTCAGGAGTTCTTCTTTCTTATCCATACGAGCTTTCCTTGAAACATAAATCTGAGTTTTTTCCCACCACTTTTGCTGTGCTTTCAAATCCTTCAGTTGCTGCTTTTCGGCTATGTAAAATATGGTACAAAATCATGTGATTCAAAATTGATACAAAAATTCTGAATTAATTTGATTCGTTCATCGTTCGTGTATTAAAAATGATAGATGACCTTCTTCCTTTTTCTTTCGATTTTCTCGTTTTTTCCTGACTCTTGGCGCAACATCTTCCTCGTAATTTCGAAATTGCCTGGGGGCAGAGCTAAAATCTCTTTCAATCTCATTTTGTAGTTTTTCTCTGAACTGTGGGTGCTCACTAATTATCTCTTGCCAGCTTGGTGGCTTGTATAAATTTTCTTCTGCAGACTCGTCATCACTTAAAATGTGGGATTTTTCAGCTTCCGCTGCCTGAAGTGTCTACATAATGAATTAAAACCGAACAGAGTTTGCAAAAAAATTATGTACATATTATATTAAGTAAATGTAGTATATGCTTTATCATCGCCTCTAATTCTAATAGTATGTACATTTATACTATTATCGTACCATTGTAATTTCGCCCGGGGTAGCTCGCGTTAGCATGGCCCTTCTTAAAGTACAAGCACTTCTATGTACCACACTTGGAGCCCATTCCGCTCTTGCCGTCTTTGGTAACCTCCAAAGAACAATCGCATGCGCCACCCTAAACAAGTCACTACCATGAAGACTTTTTTTGTCTCGCTTCGTGGTCTCAACGATTGGAGCATTGTCAATTTCAAAATCATTGACCACAAAGTTTTTGTTGATAGTGTAAACATCCTCCTCATCTTCATTTTCATCCAGTTCAAATATTTTCATAGGGATGGATCGCTGAAAATCTATTCTATTTGCTAGCATCCGTAAAAAGTAGTGTGTTCGTGGACCAAAGTACTCATGTATCTTGTCATATCGTCTTAAAATCAGTGCCTTAAGCCAAGTTGGAAGCTTCTCAAGCTGTTGCCGGTTATCATCAGAAATGTTGCGAACTGGGTACGGCCAGTCAATAATATCCAATGGAAGGCAGTAGTCATAATTAACAGCAATAGTTTGCAGCATATTTTCCTCTTCTGTCGGCAGTGGTCTTTTGAGAGGTTGCTCACTGAGTATTCTCACTTGGTCTTTTGCGTTGGGCTTGAAAGGATCCTCAGGGTCATTGCGGGGAATGGTAAACAGCTTTCTAATTTTTTCTCGTCGTTCTCCCGTAAGAGTCCTTTGCCATTTTCCTATTACGCCTGTAGCCAAAGACAGAAGCGTTCCAAAAGATTTGGGTCTTTCGGTTTTCGGATTTGAAGAATCATCAGAAGCAGTTGCCCTTTGAGACTTCTTCATACTACTAGACTTAGCCTTATACTCCATTATGCTATATTTTAAAATTTACACTGACTGTAAAAGTTTTTATTCAGTTTTATCATAAGTTTTTAACTTGGGACATTATGCGTATCTAAATATAATAAAACCTTCATTGAAATCGTTCAAACTCATGATCACATGAAGGCAAATGCATTTTGTTCTGCATTAGGGTCAAGTACATCCACATATAAAGTTTCCATGCTAATCTTTGCCTTTAGATTGAGACTTGAAGATAGGGCTCTGGAACGGTGGCTTTGGCAAGTACAGGACTTCCCATAATTCTCTACTTTGCTTTGCCCCTTTTATTTTGAATGGGGATATATGTAACTATGTACATACGTATAATAACAATACATAGTCATGTAAATGCAATTCATTGAACACGTAGAGGCGAGAGCCCTTTCAACTTTATGACTATATATGACTGAACAACAATACAAAGCACCTGATTTAAAGAGGCCAATAGAAAGTGTAAACTGGTACGAAAGAATAATTAACAGAGAGAGAGCTAAAGGGTTCCTACTTCCTATACTACTGGGAAGCTACATTACTGTTGTAACAAGTACTAAAGGTTCTATTACACATTCCGGCATATAATACATTGTGAGGAAAACTGAGAATATTAGTTTGAGTGTATAGTGGACCCTTCCTTTTCCTACATCCTTTCAACCCTTTCCTGTACGCACCTAGGGCACTTGCATTTTTCGAGTGAAAGTTATTTATAACTGGTGAACCAACGCCGTCCATGTTCTGTACGCTATCCACAATCACAATTCACAATGAACCTGTTTACCACTACGTCAGCACTTCAATAAAAAGTTTTTGTGTCATTTTTTCAATGGAAAAGTGAAAAGTGTTCAATTACAAAACAATTGTAATTCAAAACAATATGATTATGAAAAACTTCTGGAAAAAATTAATTATTTATTAAGGCTTCATCGCACAGAATAGAATTTGGTGTTTGAAAAATGAAGATATCAAACATTCTCCGATTACTGCTAATAGTAGGAATAATAATATTAGCATGGTCCTTGGGTTAGTTTAATTCATTAATTTTTTGTATAATCCTAGAGTGTCGAATACAGATAGTGGTGACAAAATTGAGAAACAATAAAAATTGGTATTTTATTTTTAACAGAAAGTTTAGCATTTATCCCACGGATTCCCACCAGTTTACTGAAAAGTGCCGGAGATCAATATGTTCACCAATTTATAAAGCCTGGAGACCGGATTGTGGGAGGGCGACCAGGTACTTGATTAAGTTCATTCGTGTTTTTATTAAAAGTTTCGAGAGATAAAATATTTATTCCGGATTTTAAAAAAAATTTAACGACGCTTGTAGCTGTTCATGGAGAATTTCCATATCAAGTCTCAATTCAGAAAGTTTCCTTTTTCGGGACAAAAACGCACTACTGTGGAGGAGCTGTGGTTGGACAATGTGTTGTGACTGCTGTATGTATACACTTTTCTTTCTTTGTAGTGCTCACAATAATTAATTAATTAATTAATTCTCCAACTCACGACAAAATTATTTTTTCGTTTGATAAATGATTTTTATTTATTTTTGTAGGCTCACTGTTTGGAAAGGCAAGAAAATATGAAAGAATTGTATGATTTTGGTAAAATATTATTTTCTAAATTTTTTATTTAATTTTTAATGTGCTTGTATTTGATCAGACGAAGTAATCGCGACATAATGGTTCGTATTGGTTCTATAACTCTACGCACGGATCCATTGGCTTCCGAGTTCAGAGTAAAACGCATTGTCATTCATCCTGGATATAACCCAGACACTATTGAAAATGACATTGGAATCATAAAGGTTAAAATGAAATTTTTAAAAAAATCACGGAAAAGTTTTATTTAAAAAAAATCACTAAATTTCCCAGCATTTTATCTTTTATAGCTTACGTCGCCAATTCAATATAAAGTGAATGTGAATGATGTTCCGTTACCAAAATTCAAAGCCGACACTCCTACAGATACACATTGCATTATAAGTGGATGGGGTACTATTCTTTTACTTTTTGATGATGAATATAATTTTTTTTAGTATGTAAAATATTGTATATTTTTGTTGTATTATTTATAAAAGGATCAACAAAGGAAGGCGGTAGCATTTCTAAATCTCTGATGTACACGGTCGTACCCACAATGACTGACCAAAAATGCATGGATTATTATGGCAAATCTGAAATCACGGAAGCAATGCTATGTGCCGGGTTCAGTGAGGGTGGTACTGACTCTTGCCAAGGTAAACTGCAGTATCACACATATTATGGTGTCACACAATGGTACAAGCATTAGGCATATAATTAATAATAATTTTGTTTGAAATTCAATTTGTTTTTTAGGAGATTCTGGGGGCCCGCTTGTTTGTGATGGCGTTTTAACCGGGGTTGTATCATGGGGAATGTAAGCTTTTATCGGTTCTGATAAAAACTATTTGGTAGTGACTTTGTTTCATAATTTTTTTTATACATTTTATCTGTTGCAGCGGATGTGCTCGACCAAAATTTCCTGGAGTGTAAATAATTTTTTTTTTAAATAATTTTTTCCATCTTTTAAAATTCAGAAACAATGATGATGTATTCTACTCTGATGATTTTACTTGTTCTTTCTAGATACACTCAAGTCTCATATTATACAAAATGGATTCAATCTAATGGCTGTCTGGACCCGGTGGAAGCAAAACCTCCAGAAAAGTTATTTGGCTTTAGCTTCTTCCCATTTTGGGCGAAAACTCTTTGAACAAAGTCGCGAATAATTTATTAATTCGTCTCAAAGAATTGTATTTATTTGTATTTATTTTGTACGAATTTTCAAATAAATCTGACATTCATATTACTTTTCATATTTGATTTTCATATACATGAACGCATATTTTTTGTGCAACCTTGTTTATCATGTCACATTCAAGTCTCCTTTTCAAGTTTTTCTTTGTCACTGATTAAATGTGGCTTGTAGTCTGGCTTGCTTGCTTTAGTATAGAGCTCGGCATACATGGGAAGTCTCATGGTCATCTGCACGACAAAAATTATAAAATTATACCAACCCGAGTAGGTATATATGTACCAAAAACAAAATAATTTTTGCTCATGAGTTAATTGCATGTTGAAATTTATCCGTTCACTCACCCTGAAACCCCATTTGTCTTTCACTTGTCTGCAATAGTTCAAATCCATCTCAGCAACCAAAAGACCATCCATAACGCGTGACAAGCCCTATTAAGTTTTTTTCATGTAAAATATAAATTTAATGTGATATATTATTCTACCATCTCATGTTGATGTATAAATAATTATGTACATATGATCAAATAAAATGGAAAAAATGAATAATCTCCTACACACCATGAACGCCCAAACATTTATTTTTATATAATGCCTTACCCAAAGTTGACTCCATATAGTATGTAGACTCATTGAAATCTCCTACTCTGGGTATATGATTCTTCCTAGATTTTCCCATAACTTGACCTGAATTCGAGATAACTACTGCAGTGTTCCAAAGCACATCAGCAGAATCTCGTTCCAAAATTGGGTTTATAATAACCATATTGTGTCTTTTGGCAAGTTGCTTCAGAAAACTTGTAGTTGGGCCGTCCTCGGCAGATTCTGCACATTCCGTCCATGGTAGCCTCTCTCTTGTTGCAAATGCAAACGGCATTGCTGCAGAAAGTTAATGAAAGCAACAATTATTTTGAATTCATTTAATTTCAGGGGGAATTCGGTGCGATTAATAGTTTTTGAGGTCTACTCCATTACTCCATGTTTCTTGAAAGCAGAAAACGTTGACGCCACATTCTGCAGCCAAAGTGATAGCTTTTTCGGCAAGTTTATATAAAGCAGTCCTTTGTTCTATCAAAGGGGTGTCGGTTGGCAAAGGGAGCTTGTTCTGAAACAAACCTACGCGTACTTTGCGTGGAGGGCGTAATTGTTCAAGAGCTGCTGTGAATTGGTGCGTTTTCAGCTGAATGTTGGACGCGGCAGCAGATTCCGATGCTGACTTTGGAATCGAAAGCTGACTGAAAAAAGTGAATCAATAATTTGTTTAATTGTATGTACTATAGTAAATTGTGTAACAAAGACAGACTATTAATGTAAAAACAAACTTTGGGGGATATTCAGATCCATAAATAAGTCGCCAAGCTTCCTTCAGCTCTTCTTTTGCTAAATTCGATTCCAACAAGTTTTCCAAACTGTCCATTTCGGTGGTCTTTGAGTTTGCCATTTTAAATGTATTTTTAAAATGTCTTTTGCTGGGAAACTATCTTATTCTTTAGTTGTAAACTCAGAACTAAACATAGTATTGTAAATTGCGAGCAATAATATAGCTTATTCTCTATATACAATCTTTGACGATTGCCCTTGAAAATGGTAAAATTTCTTATGTGTTCTATCTTTTTAATGTAGTATGTGTGGGTGTGTATACCGTTATCAATTACTTGTTTATTTTCCCAACCAGAATGTGATACGCTGCATATCAGACAGTTTTTTTTACTAAGCCCCTGAGGGTATCTTCAGCGGTATGCTGATAGAAGAAGATAATACTGCTGCGCTGGAATCCACATGTTCATATTATATATTTATATCACAAACCATTCCAGGTTGAAAGACACTCCAGCTGAAATTATATGTAT
>JAHZNC010006586.1:0-13715 GCA_027744095.1 Zhuqinia jingwanae | reverse complement strand
AGTTAATTGTAGTTAACTAACTATAACTAACTTAGTAGTCGAAACACTGCAGTTAGTAGTGAAAACAGTTCATAACTACTGCTTTACTTAGGTTTATTCTATATTATTCATTGCATATTCCAGTTTTTAACCACATAACTAACCTTTTGTGATACTATTCTACTATTACAATCTTGCAAGAACATTAATATTGGTTATCCACATCCTGTTAAAAAAATTAGATCCTATTTATTCACTTTCTGCCATTCGACTTAGTTGTTGATTGTACGAATTAATTTCAATTTAGATATGTCCCTGACGATATTTATGCAAGTCAAACATCTTTAAATTCTAGCCTGCTTTTTCTTTGTGATTTTTGTCGCATGTAGCATTTTTTACCTGTTAGCATTTTTTTTGAACAAGTTTATTCACACGCCTTATGAAATCATTTTTTTTAAACAGTCAACATAAAAGTACAAGCAACAAATTTTTCAAAATTGTAAAATAATCCAAAAGTATGCAGAACGTGAATTGTAGTAGCTTTATATTTAATACTAAAACTGATGTCCACAAATTCCAGCATTTTTAATGGAGCTCTATAATCAGCGAACAAACTTGTCCTGAATTAAACTTGAGTAAATAGGTATATAAAATCTTAAGGCTTAAATTAGTATAATGCCTAGTAATAGAGTGAGTTGTAATTTTTTTAGGGATGTATGGCCTGTTGCCTCATTTGGTTTAAAAAAAACTAATATTGGGGAAAGATGACTCTTAGCCGACATGACACTGTATCAATTAATGTGCTAATGAAGACAAATATTTTTTTTTAACTTGTTCTTATGTAAATGTATATAGGTATTTGTATGTTTCCACCCACATTTCCCGATTCCTAGCATGTGTGTAGTTCTACATTTGTCAATAAACGTTAGTTTCATCTTAACAGTAATTTGTATTTTTTGCTGGGCGTATTATCATGGCTAAATAAGCAAACAAATATATAATATTATAAAACAAACACAGGAAAAACAAGTAATTTAATTTCCAAGAAATACGTGGGTAAATCAGTAAAAAATATAAACTAGCACAGTTATTCTCTTTGTTTCAGTACTATAGATTACAATTACAAGATTACATACTGACAATTAAAATGTCACATGGGAAACGAAATTGATGCAGTTCCTGACGTACATACATATGGTCACTAGACATGGAATACTATGATATGATTGACTTCAATAACATGATGCATAAAATGCTCCCGATTGTTTGGCTAAAAATAGTATTCCAAGTATCAAAAAAACAAACATTAGGACTCGGACATACGCCTAACTAGAAAAGTGCTCAAGTGACCCAAATCCGTTCATATTATAATCCGTTCATTTGTAACATAAGCAGGTTATTTAAAGATACTATAGATGATCATTTATTTCCATAATGAATAAATTTACCAATTTTATGAAACCAATACATCATGATTGATTGCATGTATGTAGATAATAGAATATTTATTCATTTAATACAAAAGACTTCATTTTGTACAGTTGAAATAAATACAGTATATTATGAAATTATCACATTTACTTACATATTGCAGTTAATTTAATGAAATCAAAGTACATAACAATTAACAAAAGGAAAAATGTAAAATTATTTCTAGTAAAAACAAACATACTTATCAAGAATAGATATTCTCGTATTAAAACATACTTAAAATTAGTACCATTCCTTAAATAACTTGACATAAATCACTTTGGCAAGTTGAGCAGCAATGCAATATGACAGCAGCAAAACTGCTAGGAAGGGATACACCTGCCATGGTAACCAGCTCATTTGCAACCATGAACTTAATCCAGGAATATAAGGGATTGCCAGTCCCACTGCCATAATTACTACCGTCATCACAACTACCGGAAGTGAGGCCCAACTTTGCAAAAAGGGTATTTTTGGAGTGCGGATCATGTGAACAATCAGAGTCTGCGTGAGAAGCCCCACAGTAAACCAAGTTGTTTGAAATACAACGACATCATCACCCATGGTCCTGATATTAAAATAGAAATACATAAAGAGGAAGGTGGCAATGTCAAAGACACTTGACCAAGGACCAATCATAACCATAAATTTGAGCACACTTTTCATTGACCACCGATGAGGAACCAACAAAAATTCGGGGTCCATGTGATCCCACGGTATCGCAATTTGACTGACGTCATACAATAAATTTTGGACCAAAATATGAAGACTTGCCATGGGCTGAAATGGTAACCAAGCTGACGCCACCAGGATACTAAAGACATTGCCAAAATTACTGGATATTGCCATGACAATGTATTTCAGTGTGTTACCATAAGTAACGCGACCAGTCACCACCGAGTCGACCACCACAGCTTGGCAAAAATTGAGCATTCTTCCGCAACTGACATTAATTTTTCTGGGGATCCTCCACCAATCTGTTGAATCTCTTTTCCGGTAATTATCTTATCAACAGGAAGTCCTATCTCTGAGCATATCTTTTTACAAACAAGTGGACTATCTCCAGTGAGTACTTTGATGCTAACGTTATGTTCCAGTAAACTTTTAATTGCATCTCGGGTGGATTCCTTGGGTGGGTCTAGAAATGCTAGCACTCCAACAAATGTAAGCTCGGATTCGTCCTCAATGGTGTAAGTGGGTATTTCATCTTCCCCCTCTGCTGGTAGTTGTATCCTTTTGAATGCCACAGCAATCACCCTTAATCCATCTTCACTCAAGTCTTCATTCAATTTTTGAAGGTTGTCTTGAATTTCCTCAGTCATTTCTTCTGTATCAACCTCTCCCCTCACAACAGTGTACACATTGGTGATGTCCTCAGTCGCCACTGGTTCTCTTGCTACGGTAATCCTGGAACATTTTTGGAGTACCTCCTCCACTGCTCCTTTGCAAATCAAAATTCTATTTTGTGTGTGATCTTCACTTGTTTCCTGGACAACCACTGACATTCTTCTTCGTACAAAGTCAAAAGGGAGTTCATCCACCAATCGGAATTTTTCTGGGATTGAGGAAACACCCGGATAATTTCTGAACCCGTTTAAAATGGCGTCATCCTTCTTTTCACTGAAAAATGAGACAATGGCAGAGTCCAATGGATTCTGCTGCACGGATTGGAAGTGACTGTTGACATAACCCAGAAATAAAGGGACAGATGAAGTACTTCCTTGCCGGTTCACGTAGCGGTTCAATGTCACCAAACTTTTTGTTAGGGTTCCAGTCTTGTCAGTGCAAAGGATGTCGATGCCTCCCATGTTAATAATGGCGTCAAGGTGTTTGACGATACATTTTTTACGGGACATTTCTACAGCCCCTTTGGCAAGAGTGGTGCTCACAATCATGGGAAGCATTTCAGGTGTTAAACCTACAAAACCAAATTCAAAAGGAAACATGAATATATGAATGACAATGTCAATTATATCAATTTTCAAACAATTTGAATGAATGTAATGAATGAATGTTGAACTTACCGACAGCCACAGCCAATGCAAAAATAAAAGCATTATCCCATCCATCCCCGACCAGTAATCCTTGAAGCAGTACAACCGGAGGAATCATGCAAATCATTGTAATAAAAAATATCCATGAAATCCGTCGTACTCCCAATTGAAAAGCATTCTGAGGTCTCTTTTTTGATAGTTCACTAGCCAGTCTACCAAAATGTGTACGACTTCCCGTTTTTAAAACGCGGCATGTGGCACCTCCAGATACCGCAGAGGACCCCATGAAACAAAGGTCTGGTCTATCCAAGTCAGTTTCCTCCGGGCCTCCTTCACTCCCCCCTTTGTTGTTATCTGTGTACACTGGCATGCCAAATAGTTGACGGAAAAAGATCCCCACTCGAGAAGGCTGTTTAACAGTGTGGTCATCACCAATGATTTTTTCCGTTGAACAAGTTGTAGAGGAACCGGTCGTTCTTGTAGGGGAAACTTGCCGGAGATTACTACAAGAAGCCATATATCTATGCTTTTGTACAGGAATGGCTTCTCCGGTCAGGGCAGCTTGGCTTACATGGAAATCCTTGGCTTCCAAAACCTCCACATCTGCGGGTATCAAATCCCCCGGAAATAACTTTACCCAGTCTCCAGGTACAAGATCGGTTGAAGGCACACTCGTCTCAATTTCTCCTACTGGGCCACAGTTTGATAAATGATCGTTGTCTCGGATTACAGTGACCTTTGTAGCCACATATTTGAGAAGTGACTTGACAGCAACCTCAGATTTCCATTCTTGATAAAACCGCAAAAATGTTGAGAGGAAAACCATAAAGAACATGATGCCCATTGTTTCAAATTCCTGAGTGGCACCGCTGCTAATAGCGAGCAATGTGAGGAGTATGTTGAAAGGATGGAGAAGAGCGGCGAGCAGCACTTGATACCATCTCCGTTTTCTTCCGGTGTCAACAGTGTTTAAACCATGGGTAGCTTTCAGTCCAGGTATTTCAGATTGCTTCAGGGGTCGACCCCCACCTTCCCCTCTTGCACGATCCATATCTGCAGACAAAAGTAATAAATTATTATATATTTTGTTACATTCTTAAATTCTTTCTTTGCAAATCAATAAACTTGTGCATTAATCCAAATCAATTTTTGAAAAAAAAACTAAAACCTTTTAATGTTTTTTTGCTGTGTAAAAATTCATATGATAAGAATATGGATAGTCACCAACACACTCAATCCGGAATTAAACTTTTAAGTAAACTTTTGCGAGACATTTTATGAAACGAGAAACGTAAAACAAATGACTAATTTGTACAAGCTTCACATTTTACACAAAGAAAATCTGTCAATAATTATACCTACTTGCTTATCCGCGTGACTAATGTAAGCTTCTTCGTAAAACGACGTTATTACGTCTATATACAATGCACACAAGGCGAAACTAATGGCCATTTCATGGAATTGAAGAAAAAAAGCTCAAGAATTACGATAATAACTCAAGTCTTGTGGAGAGGGAGAGTAGTGTGGTAATGTGTAAGCGATTATTGGCTAAGTTGATAATGCACAGCAGACACCGCAAGATTCATGAAGTCAATATTTAATGGCAGTGCTTTGGCCAGCCGATCCGACGTCTATTATAAAGAAGATGGAAGAAGAAAATGTTCAAACTGATATTTTAATGTAGCAATACGGAAAGTAGTTTAAATCATTAGTAGTAGTAGTAGTAGTAGTTTTTCATGTTTACAGGTTCACACCTAAAGCAATCTTTTTTTGTTTAAAGTTTTCAATGTCTACTTTGTTGACCATTAAAATCCCCCATTCTCCAGCTTGGAGGAAGCCATAAATTTTTTTTTTTAATTTAATTACTATGGACGGACGGAGAAAAGCATGATTAAAAGCATTTTATTATCTACATCTTAATATTTGTCATAAGAATATTTGAGGTCGCAATAAGGTCAGTTTTCATATGGAACATTTATGCCTCCTTCATGGAAAATTATGCGTGTGTTTATTTTTACTTTTTACATTATTGTCTCTTCTCTTTGTTAACCATTCAAGTGATAATTAATATTATGTCCCGTTTGTCATCGCGTTAGCCAAACTGGAAGTGCAAACAAGTATACAAATTACAAACATGCTGTTTGCCTATAATGTACATAGCAAGTTGTATGCATAATGATACAGTACTGATGAAATTCGCTAGTTGTAAGTTCGTAACGTACAACAAAAACGTATTGTTTTTGTTTATATCTCTGATTCATTGACTGATTCTCCGTACAAAATCTTTTTAGTTGCTGGCACAGGGCACAGGCAGCAATAAAATGTGTTTGAAAAATGTCATTAATTATTTTGTGACTTTCTCGTTAAAAAATAATGTCATCATCAAGCAGGTCCAGGAATTGTAAGCGCGACGACATGGGTGATAAACACGACAACATATTACCAATGTTACGTACGACGATAACGATAGGCAGGCAATAAATGCAATAAAAATCTGCGTTGTGTGTGATGTTGTGATGGGAATGTCCATCTTACAATATACAAATTAATCACTTTTTAATCACCCACATATCTTTTTAACCATTATCATCATCACTAGTACAAATGGTGATGAGAATTGCCAATAGGATATATGTCAATTGACGTGCATACCCTATTTGATGACGACGTGAGTTATGAACGGTTATATAGCTATAGACTTTGATCGATTTTGTATGAAATTTTCGCAGTGGTTTCACTGACTCACCAAACTCAACTTCTGCTGGTTTGGTTGCTCATGTTAGTCATTGTCAAGTGCAGCTGCACTATTATTGTCAAAGCACAATAGTCAATAAGCTCCATAATATTTGGCGCTATGTAATTCCCAGTTAATATCTTATCTTTAACTTACCACTTCTGTATTTCCCGTCCTGTTGAGGAAGCCACTGTAGCTGAACAAAATGCCAGACTTTATCTCTTCAGCACAAGTGAGATCACCTAGGGTTACTAATCGTAGTTCTGAATCAAAAATCATAAAATGAATAATTGCGAGCTATTTCCTTATGATCCGTTCACCCTCATTTACGAAGTCAAGATGTCGTTGTTGTCCTGATGCTGTCTAAAAAATATTTTATTTGAAAACACAAAAAATAAAACTGAATCGGTAAAAGCTAAACTAGAAAAATTACATGATTATATACAAGAAATTTAAAAAAAAATGAAAACTTTTTTTAAAGGTTGTACTTTTGTTGTGTTGTATTGTATTAATTATCCGTGAGAAGTTGGTCCGGCGCACGCACATCCAAGAAAAAAAACACACTGGTTGGTTCCCATTCAATTAATATTTCTAATTGGGAAATTAAGTCAATTTTAAGTCCAAATGAATAGATTACTATTCATCTGTATCGTGTCTAGTTCTGAAAATAGTATGCTGCTGCTCTAATTGATCTAATAATAAAATAAATTTAAAAAAAAATTCTCCACTCACTTTGTTGTAATTCTTGAAAAATTTGGTTTAATAAAAAGTGTTTCTTTTTAAATGCTACACCAAATATGTAGACAAAATATTTTTCTTTCTGCCTGAAGAATGCTGGAGCTATATCTAGTGTTTATGAAATGAGAGCCTTAACTCAACTGCAGAAAATGTTTTTGAATGATATGTAGTTCCTGTAGTTTGATGACAGGTAAAATCGTACGGGGAATACTGATGAAGCGTCACGCGATACGCGTTTAACCAGTAAATAGATTCGTTTCGTTATTTAAATCAAATAAAAATATTCCATATTTGGAATGCAACACCGAAGTCATGAAATAAAATATGAGAAAACGTATTCATATGCTAAAACATCCTTTACTTATACTGTGCTTTTTAATTAAAAATAGGTTAGAAAGGTGGATAAAAAAGGTGAACAAGCATTCTTGTAAACACCACATTTATGGTAATTCCATGTAAACCTTTGACGTTTCATTTCATAAATTTATAAATTTATTATCACGGCTAATGTACAATAAACAGATTTACCTGTGCAAATAGAATTGATGTAATTATTTGTCTTGAATATTACGTAAAAATTTGTGTTAGTGTGAACTTTGATGTTACGTATTATTTTATGAATAAATATGAGCTAATTAAGTCCATTTTCCTATTAACACATAAAAATAAATACTGTTTATGTCAAATTAAATATAAGTTTGTCAGCAGTGCCCTAATTGGTTTTCATGTTTGATTGGATTCACCGTGGTAAAATTTACCTATGTACCTACATGGAACGTATGCAGGAAAATTGCGAATTATGAAAATGTACATGCATGACGCTCTTTGCGTTGCGTTGCACACCTTGTTTCTAGTAAATATTAGCTTATCTTGTTGTTTTTTGATTGTCATGAGCGGAAAAGGGGTAAGTAAACTGTAATCAAATTATCAATATAAAACGCTCATGTGAAGTCCAGAACTTTGGACATGGGACATAATATGTGCACATTTTGATGTCATTATATTTCCTAATTTCCGCGTTGTTAACAAGTGACTAAGTGCACAAAAAGTAAACTAACGCATAGTGATAAGGTTTTTAACTAAATGCTACTAAATCTTAACTTAGAATTCCAGCTTGTTAATTATTCCGCATTTCAGGGTATTACACAATAACACAATAAATACATCGCACATTCAATATTTGGCAACAAATTTATCACACTAATGTTTAGAAGCGTGTCACCGAGCCAATAATAATAATATGTTATAAACTACAAAAAATATTTTGCTAGATGTTGATTATTATGAGTTCATCTTTTGTGTACAATACATATACATTACATGGAAACAGCTTTGTTTTTTTTTTTTTTTGCTTTTCAAATATAAATTATTTGACATTATTTTGGTATTAATTTTCGGTTGATTATGATAGGAAGTAGAAATAGCAGTGGTAAGAGTAAAAAGATATAGTAATATTGTCATTGTCATGTTTAATAAATTTACAAATTCTATATTATTTTGTGAAAAATATATATCGTTACAAAATTTAATTGAATAATAGAAAAGTCACTGGCATTGTGTCATATTAATGATGAAAATTTACTAATTAGATTAGCTTATTGACTTATACACAAGTTGTAAACACAAATATACCGATTGTTTCTTATTAAACACTGCTTGTTAAAAAAGCTTATTTTTTTGGGGAAAATAGAAAGCTACTTACAACTTAATCTATGTAACATATTAGTACTGGATTTTGAAGTTCTAATAATAAAAAGTTAATACTGGATACAGAATAATATGAAAAATGAAATGAAACTAAGATAATAAGTTTTAACATTTTTAAATATAAGTTTAAAACTGACATAAACGTTTAAATTGAATTCATAAATTTTCCCAAAACAATACGAAGAAATGAATGAATAGATGGAGTGTTGAATGATTTCAAATCTTATTTGCACAGGCGAATACGTTTATTGCTGACGGCTGAAAATATCCAATTAAAACATAATAAATTATTTACAATTATTGTTTCCAAAATAATACATTAGTTTAAAGTTTAAACGGTTTTCTTAGTACGTAAATACCTTTGACTAGGCACACTTCAGCTGGGATCTGATTTTCCATCATAAAGTCCAACCATAGCTCCTGCTTCTCCGATAAATGATCTCCCGGGCCCTTTACCTCCACAAATAGCACCTTTCCTTTATTTTGTACGGGACTGCATCCACAACTATTCTCACAAGTCTTTCCATCTTCCTCAAATAAATCGTTATTTTGCCATTCCCCGTCCCCCTCCTTCCACACAACCAAATCTGGAAACCCACTACAATATTGTCGATAATTTTTAGCAAACCTTTCGCAAATGTTGGCAATCATTTCGCGACCCATGGCCCTCATCAAGCTCTTTAGCTTTTCAAGATTATCTTCAAACATGGCCCAATTAACTATACTCAGTTTTTTCTCATTCTTTGTCCAAATTTCGTCCACGATTCCGATGAGATCTTCCATTCCAAGAATTGTTCTAATTAAGATGAGCTTTTCATCAATGAGATGTTTCCTCCGCTGATAAAATTCTTCAAAATGGAGATCCAGAGGGAATGGTTGGTAGCGGTGGTGAAAACAGTCATCTATCTCGTCGTGATAAATAACGTCCCAAAATAGTAGGCCATATATTGCTACTACTGTGGAGCCTTCACCGTGGATTCCGTAGCTGTAGCCGTAATTTTCAAAGTAGTAGTCAATAACGAATTGTTCTACTGAGCCCATACGGCACGATCCATCTCCACCTCGGCGACTGACAAAAACAGATTTACCCATGGCTCCTGGCCCTTGATCTCTATTTAAATTTATAAAAATCGTGTTTGATTAGCATTTTTTTTAAATATTCATAAATAGGTAAGTATATATTATTGTTTTACTTTTACTCACAATTTTTCTCCAGATATCGTCCTAGTGATAGTGATAATTTTATTTTTCAGACATAGCGTTTCTACTTCCGGCACATGAGGTTCAGGTTCATTTACATCAATAATCTGAGTTTCCTCGTCATCAAACCCTCCCTCATTCTCTTCGTCAGTACCATCTTCACTGTCATCAATGTATTTCTTTGCTTGCCTTCCACCTTTTCTCACAACTTTCTTTTTTGGTTTAGGTTTGGCCTTAGATTTGGGTTTCTTCTTTTTATCCAGCGTCGTATTTACCTTGCTCAGTCTTTGACTCAAAGTTAATCTGTGATGCTCCTTCAAATGCTTATCCATTAAGGCATCCACCAATACTGTTTTCACTTCCTCTTTTTTCTTCTTTAAATGAGTCTCACAGTTAATCACTAGCCTTTCCCACCATCTCCCCCGATAATTAGTCAGATACTCGTGCTGATCCAAAAGAAAACGGATAAGCTGGTTCGCTTCCCCAATCCGTTTTAACTTTTGAAACCCATCCACTGCCAACCACAGACTGTGCGTGAGGATGGAGCCAGCCGTATAAATCTTCAAGAATAATGGCAATTTAGAGTCATGATTTTGTGTTTCCGAGTCACCCAGAACAGCTTGCAGTGAACTTTTTCCCTGGACTGCCAAAGCAACAACTTCATCCCATTCTTTGGCTTCGCAAAACGCTACCACATTGGAGTGCAGAGAGAAAGCGTCATGAAACTGAATAAGGTGATCTCTTGTAGGATACACAGTTGTGGATTTTCGGATAGTGTAAGATGGATACTCCATTTGACCCATTTGGTTTAGCAGCACAACTAAAAGTTGATTACTTGCTTGATCGTTTTCAACTTCCCAGTATTGAGGTGGTGCATGAAGGAGGAATAACCTGGAAAACATAAGTTTGGAGTGTTGGGATACCCTAACTGCAGGTCCGAGTTCATTTAAAGCGTGCTTAATCAGTACAGTGGATGATTCTCCGACGGCACCAGTTAATGTCTTTTGATTTTTTCCGCTGGATAACAGCGCATCTCTAAATGCATCTTTAGTTTTTTTAGCAGGATTCAACTTCATTTTCTTTGCGAGGCTTGCCAATTTCCCGAGCTCAAGGATATCCAGAACTTCTTCAACGGTCCCACAATTTAACGGAGATATTTGTTCTACGAGTCCTCTAAGTTGCAGCTCTGCGCAAGCCTCAGCGAGATCGTCTGGTAGTTCCTTGTTTTTATTGTTAAGCTTATTCACAGGTCTCCAGCACCATTTTCTTTGAAAGAGGCGTACATATAAGTGTTGTGCGTCTATAGATAAGCTGACAAAATCCTGTACCAGGCGGTGGTCCTCTGCGTGAATTAGATGAGCGTGAAATTTATCCGCGATGACGTCACTCAAAATAGTTAAAAAGTTTCGTAAAAAGTAACGTGCTTTACCACCAGCGACCCCTGGACCTGACTGTGAAGAAGCAGATGTACCAAAGTCCAGCTTTCTTTTTGTTGGACTTTGACTTGACTTGTTAGTTGGAACACCATTTTGAAACTTTGAAGGCGAAGGTGATCTATTATAAGTTGCTGGGATGGCGTCCAGGGATGCTTCAGAGCTGGACCGTTTCTTTTTGTTAAGGTGGCGGATCGGAGAAAATTTGGTTAATTGAGATCTTGCAGGTGAGACTTTCTTCCTTGGGGATTTGAAGGAAGTGCTGGGCTTAATAAGTTGATCCACTTGCGATGAGGAACAAGAGGAAATCGGGTTATGACGATTTTCCTTGTCAGGTGTGGACAATATGGAGGGTGAATTTGGAGTGGACTCATTGTCTCCATTCGTATTCAGAGAACTTTGGGAGGAACGGATAATTTCATCCATGTCTATTTGGGAAAGTATTTCATCCCCTGAGTCATATTCATTAAAAGGACTGTATGTAGGTGAGACTTCAGCTGTATCTTCTTGCAATGAAACTACAGTGTAGTTCCCATCCACAGGGAGTGCAACTTTGTCAGCAGAGTCAGAGGTACTTTCCTGAAATAAACTACCCGCAGAACTTTGGCTACTGTTGTCCCCACCTGGACCTAGTATTGTTGGTGATACAACAGAGTGAGAAGTATCATTGGCATTTAAACAGGAATTTTGTGAAGGAGAGAGTGGTTCTTCAACTTTTACCACATTATTTATACTTTTGTCGTCACGATCAATCCCATTTTCAGTTCCATTTTCATCACAAATAGTCAGGTCTACAAGCACTTTCGGGGCAGGAGGTGGTGGTGTCAAGATTTGAATATCGCTGTAATCCCCATCGTCAGTCCAATTTGAACGAGCACGTTGTCTGGAAGTATGTGCAGTTGGCGTCGAGTTCACAGAACTACTACTACTGTTTTCTGGTTGGGACTGGGAGGGGTTTCTGAAAAACTGGGTAATCTTCTTTTGATTCTTATCCGGTGTCTTGTTCCACTTATTTCCTCTTCTCATTTTGAAATGTGTCTTTTTCTTCAATATCTGGAAGCGCATTAATATAAACTAGTACAACTACTAACACAATTAGACCTCAAACCCACCCATTATTAAAACATTTTATTATAGGTATGCTTAATTAGTTGTACAGGATGCACTATCGGATCACTTACAAATAAAATAGAAAAGTTGAAAGTAGGTCCTCAAAAAGGATGGAAGGATTTGTTCATTATAGGTACATGGCACTGGTACATAACCGACTCCGGTCAGTCAAAGAGAGGAACTACTTGATTGATAATTGAACTCATTTGAAAGTCAACCAGCCAGTCAGTGCTCAGTAATAGGACTGTCACAGCCACAGGGATAAACTAGGACGATAAAGACCGGGCTTATCTGTCTAGAGAAAAAAGGTTTTCTTCAAATATAGGTTAACGTTCTAACAAAACTATTAATCATTCGCGTAAATGTGAGCATAATGCAAATAAAATTACTTCTTACCTGCATGTTAACTGACTGTGTGGCCGTACATCCATCCATACGTCCACGATTCACTGCTCATGTAAATATAGGATCGATGTTCATCAGGTCGCTTTTAAATATTATGTGACGAACTAACTAATTCATACAGTACATAATTGATACAGTACATTCTGTATAGTACACTGATTAGTTAACTATACTGATTGGTTATTTTCAAACCTGTTGTGTACACGTTACAACCGTCGTTGTTTTTTGTTTCGTTTTGTTCTAGGAAAGTTGTTTTTATTTTTATAACAAAAAGGCAAAAGATTTATATCTGCGCCTGCGGATTAAATATAATAGAACTGTTAAATTTTGCATCCACAGTTAAATTAATATTACTACAATAGTAATATTAACAATTAACTTTAACGTTTCTATGATTTAACCATCATCCGATCCATCATTGACCTGATCACCTGATGATAATTTTATATTTTTCTCACACAAAAAACTTAAAATCTAATCCGCCACAACATAGCCAGCTGACAGAACACAAGGACTGATTTGTCTTTGTCCACTTTGTTCTTTGTTCGCTTTCGCGTAGGCATCATCAAATCATCATAGCATAGGAAATACTAAATACATTTAGTGCATGGCAAATGGAAATGAAAGCTACTTTCAACTTTTGGTTGACCAGTTGATCCATGATCCAGATTTAAAAAATACGCCAATACCAATGAATTTTATTGCGTTTTTCTGATTATGTATTTCCATTTTTAATTGTTGTTATTAAATTAAATTTTTAAGACAAACGATGCGTATGATGATGTTACGTAGGTTGTCCCAAGTGTTTTAGGAAGCTTTTAAATCGGCATATCTTCGTCTTATATTATCGCATTTCCCGGAAACTCCGCATACGATAAGAGTAACCGATTGTGTATCTAGGGTGAATTTTTTATTTCAGTTGGTTGCTTGGTTTTGAAGCACCAG
>JAHZNC010006585.1:0-15641 GCA_027744095.1 Zhuqinia jingwanae | reverse complement strand
TGCAAACAAATCGGTTGCATTACAACTCTTTGTTTCTAGTGCCTACCAATTTGTGGTTCACTTGAGATACATACACAAAATGTTGCTTCCTCCGCCTAGCGAATCTTATCTCATTCCTCTTTGCTACTGCTACTGCTGTTCAGCTCATTATTTATTTCCAGTGTCACACTGCTCTATTCATATGTAATTATAATAAACCGGAACAACCGGGGTACCGAAGTAGCGCATACCACTTTATGAATTTAGATTTAAGGAATATCATATTTGTAATCAACTCATCAAGTTACATCGATTTATGCAATAAAAAATATTTGAAAAAATTTCGAGTATAAGGGTCCCCCCTTATTGTCATTTAAATCTAAAATATGCTAATTAAGCTAATTACTAAACTAATTAACGCGAGACCCTAAAAATCAATAGGGTATATCTAGTCTTGCCCTAAGGCACCTACACACCAAATTTTAAGAAAATCGGACAACGCGTTTCGCGGACGGACGGACAGACAGACAGACAGAAAGATCGACAAATTCATAAAGTAGCATACGCTACTTAATAAATAATGCACAACTGTATTCTATATACTTACATAATATGTAAGATGCTTATTATGATTGCGTTCAAAGTCGGGCAGCTTGTTGTGTTGCCTGTATGTCGCATTACTTTGGTTCCTTTTTTCATCTCAAACAAATTGCTTCTCTCTTGTTTATAGAGCGAGCCAACTCACATACTGCATTCACAACATTTTTTCCCATTTCCTCCCTCCACCACCACTCAAGACTTGAGTTACTATTTCCACTTTTCCAGTGGGAAAATTTGCTTGCATGAAAGTGAAAGTAATGCATAATTTTGTTGCATCCAATCTGCTTTTTCCTCTTGAAGCAATCCACATAACTACTTGTAAGTTTTTTCGTGATTTTCTTGATTATCTCTCCTTCCACCAAATACAATGCAATTAGGGCCACAACTTCACAGAATTGTGCGTGTAGTGCCACTCTCATTCATTTCATTTTCACGGGAAAATGTAGCAGTATGCATGTATGCAAACACATTTTCCACAAATTTACTGCACTCATCTACTGTGACTGTGCCCCTAAAATGTGCTGAGGCGAAAGGCAGACCAGATCACATTTTCTGAGAATCTCTGCTTCTCTCTCATGCAATACGTGCAAATATAAAAATAATAATAATCATTTGCAAAATAGAGAAAGACAACTGCACAGAGTTAACTGAATTAATCCTCGCCTCTCTCCACCACCACTTATAATAAATCTCATCTTCTTCTTCCATTTCCCATCTTCCAACTTCCTCCTCCAGCTCTCTTTCTCTCTCCTACTCGCTCATCTCCTCTTTTCTGTCTTTTCATTTTCATTGCTCTCTGCATGATCATGATTGCTTATTTCTCTATCCAAAATAATAAATATAATATGCTGGATACTACTTAGGAGTACGTACGCTCCCAGTCACAAGATCTAAATCCGGAAATAAATTAGAACCCGTTAAGTACCAAACGGCCAGATTGAGAAGCCGCATATAGGTAGGTATTGCACATATGTTTTTAGTGTACAGCACAACTCTGGTGATAAATTCATCGCTCCATCCAATAACCACACTCACTCACTCTAACACGTTCGCATGCATCAGTAATTTCCGTCATCAATCCTTTCCTTCTGTCCATAAAATGGGTCGTGTGCCTATCTTGTTCGTTGTGAATAGTACAAGGAAACAAACCACCAGCATATTTTTGGAGTGAATTTCTCTGACTTGAGGTTCCCATCTATAATATTCCTGTGATTGTCATTTAAAAACATGGATGTACACACATTATCCCTTCCAATAATCCCACGCAAATTTTAGCGATTTCATTTTCCATCATTTTATACGTGAATTGTATTGTTGGAGGAATTAAAGTTGAAACTTTCCATTTCCTTTCGTCGACTCAGCTATCTACATGCCAGTGTATTCTATTTCCATAGCGACAGGAGCCAAAAAGGAACGGAGCAAAAGCTTATGGCTGGAAATGAATGAATGAGTGCGATGACCCAGTTTTTCCCTATCTCCCTTTCTTACTACGCCGTCTTCTTCCTCTCCTTAGTCCGCGTACCCACAGTAGTACTACATGACCAACTTACGTAACATGGCATAAGCGTGTTCTTTTCCGATATTTTCTAACTACTTTGTAGCAGTATGTGCTCCTACTTTGAATGTATGACATGACTTGGTGTGGCTCTTTATCCCACACGTATCTAGATGGAAATTGTGTGGGATAAGTGGAAAGAGAGGTGGGGAAAGGAGAAAGGAGCTACCAGCAGCTTAACGTTAAAATCAATTAGGAGAATGTGCGAGTGACGTATGAGTTGGACTGGGAAAAGCTAACCAACCGCGATGTCACGTCATTTATTGGACTCTAATTTATATAGCAGCGGTGGTACATCTCGGAGGAAGAACATGTGATGATGATGATAGGGGAAATGTGGTCTATTATGACATGGTGCGTAAAATGGTTTGAAAGTTTGCTTAGGCTTACCTGAGTAAACACCACGTTGAGCCCATCCGTCACACTGATGTTCAGTCTAAACTCCTTCGCCAAGGGTATGGGTCTCGCCAAAATCAATTTCTCCGATTCCGGCCACATGTTAAAGTAGAGCTCAGGGTCACCCGACACAATCTCGTACCACAAATCATCCCCGTCCGGATCCTCCGCATCAATCGTTTCTACCGTGTATCCGGCCCGCTCTTTCGTCGTTAAGGAGACCACGTGGTTTCTCGCCAAAAGAACCTTGGGTTGTTCTGAAGGGCCCCTATTTAAACTTTTCGTACGAAGAACCAGCTCCGTTTCCTGAACAAGTGGTTCTGGAGTTCCACCATCGCTCGCTTCAATGAGGAACTTTAGAGTGGTGTCTGCTTTAAGGGACGTAGCAGTGGTGAAAATCTCACCGGTTGTGGGATGAATAGAGAAGGACTCCTCATTTGCAGCAATTTCTGGATTGGCTCTGAACTTCAATCGGTAGCGGATGGTTCCGTTAGGACCTGCATCTCCGTCCAAGGCTACGACGCGGTATATCTTTTTCCAGCTGCCGTCCTCTGCCATGTCGCCACCAGCTGCAGCTGTGGGGTTCTGCAGGACCTTCCAGTCACTCCATTTAGACAGCTCTTCGTCCTCATCTTCCTCCTCCTCGTCTTCCACACTCTCTTCCAATGAGTTATCCTGATCGTCCAAAGGTTCGTCCAGTTGCAGATCCCCGTTTAGTTCGGGAATATACCTGATACCTCTCGTGTACAAAAATTTGGGCCTTTGGTCGTTTTCATCCAAAAGCTTCACAATCACCTGACTAGTGGAATTCAGGGATGGACTACCCGTGTCCGTTACAATCACGTCGAAAATGTGAACACTTTGTTTTTCCCGGTCTAGGGGGAATTCTGTTGTGAAAATTTCACCGCTCTCCGGATGAACCTCAAAATATGGAGTGCTTGTTTTCAGAGTAAAGTGAATCATGCCACTGGGGCCGGGATCGCAGTCAAATGCTTCTAATTTGGAAAGAACTGTAGAAGGAGGTACGTTCTCGGAAACATGGATAGTATAACTTGGGTGGGTTGTCAGCGGGTGACATTCGTTGACGTCAAGCACCTTCACATAACATTCTAGTCGGGCTAGCACTTTCCCACTGGAAATGCTACGAGCGACAACACTCAGCCAATGGGATGAATGGGTTTCATGATCCAAATTGTGAGCGGTGCGGATGACGCCTTGATTGTTAATTGTGAAGTAAGAGCGGGATGCTCCCTCGATGAAAAGGAGAAGACCACCGGCGGAGAGGTAGTAAAGGGGTGCATCTGAGGGAACCAAACTCACATTTGCAACTATTGTCCCGATTGGGACGGATTCGGAAATGTTGGCTTGAATCACAAAATCGGGAAAGCTAACGGAGAGCTCTTGCTCCACAACGTCGTATACCTGAAAAACGTGAAGTGTGTTTAGTAATAATAATGAATTCATATGACATAAAACAGGTTGGCGGAAAGATTATGTTGTCACTTGACACGCGAGCTCGTTGACTCTTTTTAAGTTCGCTATTATTTTCAGTAAAAGAAAAACTGATAAGATTTTGAGAGAGATATAAACATGGCTAGCTTACCTCAACTACCAAAAAGGAGTCGGTAAACAACGGGGGCGTTCCCAGATCTCTCGCCCTAATGGTCAAATTGTAAATGCTCGTTTTCTCGTAGTCCAATTCCTTGCGAACCCTGACCACACCTGACACCTCATCAATGGCAAAGTCACCATTCTCATCGCCCTCCATCAGCGCATATCTCACAATGCCCCCAACGGCCAAGTCATCATCCTTGGCAATTACCTGAGTGACGACCCCGCCGACCGGCCAGTCCTCCATAATCTTGACCAATCTTGTAGTGCTCCAGGAAAATGGGGAGATTACCACTCTGCTTGTCTTTAAAATACTCAGAGGACTCCCAGACTGTAGCATTTTTCTTGGGGCCGATGACGCCTGGGTTGGCATAATCGGTTGACTAAAGCTTTCAAATCTCGGTGGACAGTCATTCTTGTCATCCACCTGTATCGTGACTAAAGCGATGGAGCTGAGTTTGGGCGTACCCGCATCCTCCGCAACAACCAGGAGCTCGTACAAGTCTTGTCGCTCCCTGTCCAGGTCTCTCATCAGCCTTATGATCCCTGTTTTCTCTTCGATCGTGAATTCAGCAAGCTCGTTTAGCAGACGGTAGCTCACATCCGAGTTTGTAGTGCCGGCCTCGTCATTGTCGTAAGCGGAGACTTGTAAAAGTTGCTCCCCGATTAGCTCGCTACCCTCACCAATTTTTATCTTCATGGCCGTCTTTGTAAACACAGGTTTGCAGTCATTGTTATCCAAGACCTGAAATTGAGAGCGATTGTCACTGAGAAAACTGTGTCTTGAATTTATGCGAACTTGGCATGTTGCAGTTTCAGATGGAATTTAATATTATGATTATTATGAAAGAGGAAGTTGGTAATTTGTATATTGATTTTGATTATGAATGAGCAAGTTGGTAATTTGTATATTTATATTGATTATGAATAGTAATTTGTACATTGATTAGTAGATGTGTGAACCCTACTCAAGTGGTCTTTTTTGTTTGTGTCGAGATACATAATAGCTTCGTACCTTAATCGTGAGTAGCTTCGAGCTGTGCTTGGCTGGTTTCCCTTGATCCCAGACGGTGATGTTAAGCACATATTTTGAGATGTCTTCTCGATCTAGAGGCACTGCCAGGATGAGATTTGCCTCTTGAGAGAAACTCCCGGTGGCAGTGAGGCTCTCGTCGTTGAAAATATCCCAGGCTCCGTGAGCCTCATCCCCGCTTGAGATGACGAACGTCAAGAGCCCATTATAGCCCTTGTCCAGGTCTCGCCCTCGCAGCTTGAGCACCACGGTCCCTACAGGAGTGCTTTCGTTTACCTGACATATGACAACAACAAATATGAATGAAAATGTGAGAAAGTAATAAAAGCATTTTTGTCGTTTGCCGCCACGGGTAACCTTTTTTTCATTTGTTAGTTTGGAAGAGTAAAACGGAGGATTCATTGATACCCAGTCAAAAATAATTTCATTTGGTAAATTGAGTGGAAGTGGGTGAAACTTACAGTTATTTCGGCTGGCAAGTCCACAAAAGTGGGTGCATGCACGTTTTCTCCATACCGGCTTGGTACAAGTGGAAATCCATTCCCACCAAGCTCACCAGCAGCATCTTGAACACCACCACCTATAGCCCTCTGATTATTTTTCTCACTTAATGCGGCCATTCTATCAAATCTTTCCTGGACCCCGGTATCCCTGCACTCAAAAATGGACTGGGCCGTGGAGTAGAGCCTTATCCCACTTTTGACCTGGCTATCATGCTGCTGTCTCGTCAAATTGTTCTTGAGAGAGTCCCACAACTCTACTTTGATGGTCATCACGTCAGAAAAATACTCGCCATCTGTGGCCGTAACATTCAGATTCCTCTTGGTTGAGCGCACATCCCGCAAATCGCACATGACCCGCAGTTTGCCCGTGTGGGTGTCCATTTGGAAGCAGCCGTCTTCGTTCCCACTTACCATTCGGTAGGATACCACATCGTTCCGGTCAAAATCAATTGCTTCCAACTTGCCAATTTCCGTTTCAAATTTTATGCTTTTGTCAATGACGACGAAGCACTCGGTTACGGTGAACACTAAAATATAATAAAACAATCAGAATGCATATGAATGCTACCATCTCCCTTAAAATCCCCGCATGTATAACCCATTCCAAATATTTATTCCTGGGCTGGATGACTCACTGAAATGGTAAAATAACAATTTGCATGTTAAAGGCAGCCACACAGGGTTGCGCTGCATCACAACTGCTGCATCACCATTACCGTTCATTTCTATAGTTCTACAAATAGTACTACGCCATATATTTCTTTCGCGTCCTATTCGCATACATATCTTTGGTGTTAAATTGTGATTTCCAGCCCGGCCTAAAATCCAAAGTCTACGCCAAAAAGTTGTTGTGCCACAAAAGTGAACAAACCAGCCCAAAATTGTAGTCAACCAGTGTCTCAAACCACCCATGGTAAATGAAGCTATCTATCCATCTATCTTGACTATGACTATTATATACGAATGTACATAAACCGTGCAAGGAATCTGCCACTCAACTACATTTAGCACTAATTGTAAAAATAGGCAGCTGTGTTGAAGATTGCAATAAATTATTCATAATCCATGGTACTTCGACATACCTAATTAGAATACATGATAACCACTACTGCCAACTAGAGCCACAATTTTTTCCCGCAGACAATTAAGTAGGAAAACAGTTTGGAGGAAAGGAAAGACTCTTCAAACGGAAGGAATGTTGCGAAAATAACTAAATTCCACCCACTTCATCTTTTCTGTTGGCTGAAAAATTGCAACACAATTTCTTTTATAAAATGCACATTTTTTTGCCACCGCTGCACTGTCTGTTGATATGCTATATGAACCTTTCTACCAATTGCGGGACTAGTGAAAGTTGGTCGAGCATTTGATACGACCGTGGCCATTAATTCTCAATGCACCAAAAAGACAAACAGGAATGCTTACATTTCCTTCCAATTTTTGCACATTCATGGTAATGTAGGTAGAGCACAGCTACTTTTTAGAATCCTCTTTTCCTTTTTATGCAACAAAAAACTAATTTTTTGCGGTCATCCTTTATCAATATAACAAACAGGTCTTCACTTTTTAAAGTAGCACCCAAGCTGGAGCCTTGTCTTGATCCGCATATTTTGAGTTTGCATTGTTATTGTTATGTTAACTGTGTGTTCAGTTCACTTGCTGTCTTCTAATGTAATCATCCAGAGGACTTAGCACTCACCCACCACCAGAGCATCATACATGTACCACCATCAGATGATCGCCATCATCATTTTGTGTTATTACTCAGTGTATCAACCAACTCGTTTCTCACATCGTCATGCATGTTAAGGTACTTCGCTTTTTGGAAGATAACAATAAAAAAAAGAGCTACGAAAAGGACTTTTCTTTCTTCGTCTTTAACATTTTATTTTGTGTTGTGTGCTCTTATGTATAATACATAATTTGTTTGCATAACTTCCTTCCGCCACCACAAGATCAGAGTATACAGCCTAAACCGCCACCAAACTCGACCCTATGAAATTCCGCATCAAATTTTACATTTTTAAACTTCACAAGAATGGCAAACATGATCATCACATCACCGCCAACAAATGTTCTTTTTTTGTTTGCCTTTTACTTCTCCCACTCATATTATTAAATCATGTGGAATGCATAAGTTTCACGTTCCATGTTTCAGGGTACACATGCTTTCTCCAAGCCTTTGTATTTTGTTTGTGGGCCTTGGCTTCGTGTGAAAATTTAATGATGCGAACGAGAACAAGCGAGTTTCATGCAACAAAATTTAATAAACCTGCTGAAAAAACCTAAAACTACTTTTTACCACCTCCTCCCTCTCGACTTTTATAATAATAATAATATCAAACATAACTTTCATGACTTGACTCAATGACCATATGTGTTTGAGTCTGTTCCATATAGCTCCGTGCTTCCTCCTCGCCATTAAAAAAATAGGTCATAAACATGATCGCCAGTACAATTTGGAGAAATGAAAAAAATGCGGCAAGCCGTGAGGACACCTCTTTGCTCTTTCAGAATGTTTGTCTTCTTGTTCGCTGTGCAATTGAAATAAAAACGGACATGGGATTATGTTAAAATCTCTCTCTGTTAAAGTTTTACTACTTGAGTATGCAGATAGGTAAATGCTTAGGTATTTCTAGTTCCTACTGTCCTCCCTCCTCTCCAACTAATTTGCATTTTGAATATGGATGTTGTCGGTTTGTTTGTTCATGCTGACTATTGCCGGCTGGCTAGGTCTTCGCAGATAGCTCTGCATACATTTATAGAGGCACACAATTTGAGTGTAAACCCAAAAGTGTATTCTCTGGTTGTGGTGTGTCACGTGAACTGGAGTGTGTGTGTTGCTGGTTGAATGAGGCAACACTGGGGGAAGACGTGGAGAAGTTGTTATTACTTTGCAAACATTGACACGAATGTACTGTTAGTTTGGACAGCTTATATGATGCGCCCTATAAATATATTGCATGTTGATGCACACTGTGAATATGGGAGGTTGATCGAGTGCCTGGAATACTTCATATTTCAGCAGCCAAGCAAATGGATTACTTTCGTGCTTTCTCTTGAAACAAAATATTGAGAGATTTTAATGAAAGCAGAGAGAGGAGGCTTACGCGGACGATTATCATTGGCATCCTGCAATGTAATATCTAGTGTGGTTTGGCTCTGTCTTCGGGAAGGTTGGCCCCAGTCTGAAGCCCGTATCACCAGCTGGAACTCCCTCCGGTCCACTTCAAAATCAAACGACTTGGCAGTACGGATCTCTCCTGTGAAATGATCGATGGAGAATGGCACTGGCTTCAGATTGGCAAGGTTGTACGTCACGTATCTGTACACAATTTTAAAAAATTTTGAAATTATTGAGCCGTTATCCGTTCACAAATTCATACCCAAAAACAATGCCGCTTTCTTTTAGTTGAGGGACTCGGCTCAAATCATTCGTTCATTTAATTTCCAGCTAAACCAGCAGCAGGATAATGGTAGCATTCTGTGTATATACTTCAAGATAAACACTAGAGTCAATGGCTGGTTTTAGTACCAAATTTATGTATAATGACCCATAAACCCGTGATAAAACCCAACAAAATAGCTCACTTTTTCCTAAACTCATCTCTTCCACTCATTTTCTTTTTTCATCTTTACACATTCAACTAACTCGGCTTTAGTAACAGAACTACTGAGTCTCAATTTCATCTTTTTCGCGTAACTATCAACAAAGAAGTGTTATGAGTCTACAGCGTTGCCGCCACATAGCACATGATCACATCACACACCACTCTCTCACTATTCCAAAAATAATTACAAAAAGTATGACAATGTTTTACCATTGTCATTCATTTCCTCCTCTGTCTCTGTCTCTCTCTCTCTCTCTCTCTCTCTCGCTACAAGTCATCCTGCCATTCCATTAACATCTTTCCACTCGCATCTTATCATTGCGCAACTACCCAACAATACACCCAATTTACTCACACAACTGTTTCTCTTTTGTTTTCATCTGCTGCTGTTGCTGCTGCTCGTACCACCAAAACAGAAAAGAAGAAAACAAGAAGTTTGATGAAAATGTGAAAAGACTCACGGAGCTCAGCCAAATCGCATGATGTTGCGCAATGTTATTTTGTTATAACAGTGGCAGCAAAATGAGTCGGTCTTCCTAGTTGTAGTTTATACGCTTGTCTTTCTTTCCCCCTTTTTTGCTGACTTGACTTTAGCAAGCTATGGTATACTACATAAAGTGTATCTAACAATTGTTATACTGTCTCTCGCTATTTTCTCCAGTGTGCTTTCTCATAAGTTTGCGGCAAGCAGCGACGCCGTTTGGATGATGATTACGATAATAATGTGATAGTGCGATTGCTTATTTGCTTCGCTTGCAAATAAAATAATATAATGTGTAGGGGAAACAATTTGGGAAGAGAAAAAGTTGACTCATATATTTGTACTTTGCCAGTTGCGTAATAATAATGTTGGCTTTATTTTTACAAAAACCAGCACAAAACTTTCCTTCATTTCCCCATCATCATCATCATTATCATCATGAACGCGCCCCTTTCAATTCAATGTTACTTGATTCATTCATTGAGCTTTAGGCATATTTCTCGCAAATTCTAACATTGTTTTCCTGTTTGTATGGATGGTGATATCAACACTGAACATGAATGCTTAGTTGCTCCATATGCAACTGCGTGCTATATTTTAGTCGGGTGTGTTGTAATGGGGTAAGGCATTGAAAAGAAAAAAGGAGAGGATATCGTTAGAGTTAATTACCCATTTTCTCCTTGGTCTCGGTCTCTTGCTGAGATTCTTGCTACTTTTGTCCCAACCGGTTCGTTCTCCATCAGACTAACTTGAGTTGGGTTGCTGGCTGTCTCAAACTCGGGGTCATTATCGTTCCCTTTAAAATGCAAACAATGAGACAAAGAGAGAAAGTGTTATTATATGTAGCATTTGTAACCTATGCATACACACATATGTATATTTGTAACTTCATTATACATATTTATACATACATACCTGCCTGTCTGCCATGTACAAAAATAAATGAAAAGAGAGAAAGACAATAGGAGTAAAAGCATTTTGGGAAAGAGAATGAAAGGAATATGCAATGTGGCATGACAAGGCATCACGGGGTGGGCTTCAATAATGGAAATTGAAATTAATGAAAACGGTTTCACTCGACACAAACACACACAAAAGTTTACTTTTAAAATCATTAATAATTGGCTATTGCATGAGCAGAAACATTAAGCGGAAGCAATCATCCCAAACTATAGCGCAAGACTCATGTTGAGGGGCAGGGGGAGGCAAGAGAAAGTGAATTGTTTTGTAGATGACAGGCAAGCTGAGGAATGGAATGATATTATGGGATACGAGGCAGACGGACAAAAATTATGAGATTAGACATTCAAGGAATTAAATAAAATGGGAAAAGCAACAGTCTGAGGAAACGGCTACACGATTGTGTCGCATCTGCGTGGGAGTATGCATTACAACATTTGCTTAACTTGAATTTAAAACTTGTATTGAAAATGTTAATTATTAGAAATCCGAGAAACAGCAAGCATCTACTTATGCAGGTAGTATTGCTCACTCAGACACCCTTTCCAGCTGCAATAGATGAGTAAACGTTGACATCAATAATGCAACACTTTTTCCAGCTTCAATCATCTCTTTGCATTGTACAATAAAATAATAGAAATTGGTTGTTAAAAATAATAGTAAACGACAGCTGGATGAGTGGCTGTATCCATCAGTCAATGAGTATAGATTGTAAACAATAAATCAGCCAAAATAATAAGAAACAGCTTAATCCAAGTTGACCGTGATTGTTTGTTTACTTTTGTCTGCAATGGAAAGTAATCACTGGACTCGACTCGTAGAAAACAAATTTAAAAAAATCAATAGCACCCAAACAAACCAAATGCTGTAATTTTTGTATTTATTTTTACGTAATGTAAGCCGTAAACAAACAAGGTAAGTTATTGAACCATGTCCATCGGAGAGTAAAAGTAAACAGTGACCGCGCTTATGTTAACTCGGACTCGAATTGGACTTGTGTTGTCCGAAATAAATTAAATTATTTCTGCATTATATTGTTGGCCGATAATTAAAAAAAATCAGCCTCTTGAATTGATAAATGCTGGGGATATTCCGAAGACGGATGGGGCAAAGTTTTCGAAAATTGCGTCGATTGATGCACATGTTGGCTGGAAAATGCCTGCCACGAGCTTTATTACATTTCGAATAGATTAAAAGATTGAATAGGAATAAGAACAAATGAGAAGACCAGTGGAGGAGAGGCAGGCAGGCAAAAGTTTGGGAGGAACAAATAAAAGGGAATGAAAGCAAGCTTTTGTAACATAAATACATTATATAGCAAAAAAAGAAGGAAATAAAAATGTGACGTTGTGATTTGTAAGGATGAATGAATAGAACATTTAATGGTAAAAATAAATGTTATTATACTGCCTGGAGTATGCGTGCATTTTCCTTGAATAACGTAACAAGTTGAAGGAAACGAACAGGAAAGCAAACTGCTGCAGAAGGTAGGGTCACTCACAAACGACGAAGTAATTCTACTGCGTTGATGTTAATTCTCGAGTAAACAAGGAGTAAGCACGAAGGGAGGCAAGAGAAAATCCGATCGTGATTTGTGTGAGAAAATGTAATCCTTTAAAACACATTTACACTTTCTTCTTGCTGTCTTCTCACTCCAACATAATTTCTCTTTCAGGTCTCAATGTTATAGAGTACGTTTTACAATGTTGTAAATTGTACTATGCCTTTTGTGTGTAAACGTGTAAGAGAAAACGAGATCTAAATAGCTTGGGAGACATTGTCAAGAAAAAAAGAAATAACAAAGTCAAACTTTTTTCCACTCGGTAGGGTATCATTCACAGGGTGTAAAATAAATATTGAACTCAATCATGACAACAACTTTAAATGTGGAATGTTGTGCGACTTATGAACGACCCCGAAGCAATGATTTTCTTGCCAGGAGTGACTTTGGCTGAGGGAGAAAGTATAACCATTTAAGCTTTACACAGCAACAAATATTTGGGTCGCAGGTAGATGGCGGACAACCCTTCCCGGGGTAACTATATGCCGAGAGATCCCTTTACCGGTTGATCTAAAAATCTGGTACCATTCACGCATAGCTATAATGTTTCATGTATGTGTAAATACATAGCTGTATGCATTCTGCTCATGTGCAATTAGGATACAGTAAATACATCCTAGTAATTCAACTATGAGTATTAAAGTATTGAATTGACTAATATGCATTGGGAATATATGATTTTACAGGTAAAGGCATTCTGCCCGTTTCCCCAAATATGTTGAGCATGCAAATTTTCATTTCCCATGTTTACACCATTTTTTACCGAGATCAGTACGGCAACAGCTCAACCTGTCATTCACTTGAGTCCTGCAAGCTCCCGCCCACTAAATACCTACACAATTTTATTACTTACCATCTGTAATCTTGACAATAATTTTCGCCACTGACTGTCTTCTCCTGCTCAAATCTCCGATCCGATTAGGTCTTCTGTCTCTTGAGTCAATCGTCAGCGTGTACGTACTCTTTGTCTCTGCATCAAGCCACTTGGCAGTGTAGAGTACCCCCGAGGTCTCCTCGAGGAAAAAGTCTTGTCCCTCGTTCCCACTGGAAATCGTGAGCAGCACTTTCGAGTCAAGTCTTTTGAGTCGAAAGACGACAGAATGTGGAGGGGCCGTCTCAGAAATTTCCACTTCATAAACGTCCTTCTCAAATATCGCCCCTCCACCTACAGAGCTGCTACTGTGATGGTGATGTACAGAAGAGAATGGTGAAGCGGGAGAGAAAAAGGAGGCAGACGAGCCCGAAGAATAATATGATGAGGTGGAAGATATTGAAGACCACAACACATCGGAAAGGCGAACTTGAAAATCCTGCACACACAAACAAATCAACATAAAAATGACATATTTTTCCCCTTTTGAAACTTTTTCGTGTTATCAACGTGGTCCCGTGAAAAACCGAAAATCCGTCTAATAAATCAAAGCGTAAACAACACCCAATCAACTCATCCAATCTGCAAACATATTCCCCTTTTTCCAATCTACTCGAGAGGATTTCCACTTGAAGGACATGTGTGTTTTCCCCTTTCTCCGTTTTCCAGAAGAAAGAAGAGGCAAAGGAGGCAAAGGAGGCATAACCAAATTTATGGGAATGCGTTTCTTGAAGGGAACGGACATTCAATATTTTTCACGAGATGATGATGGAGATAAAAACTACAATGCACTACTCGTACACGGAAAAAGTTGTCCCCTTCCTTTGCTTGTTTATCTACTAAAGCTATTACTCCTGTTTTACAACTTTTCCAATGACGTGGCACCCAGAAAAAAAATTCCCAATTTTTATGCTTAGTCAGACATATATGCTGTTGTAGGAGGAGAATATTACAGTGTTTACGTAAGATAATGTGTTTAATGTCGATGCTGACCTTTTCAGAAGTTTTGACTGGACTACCCCGATCGGCAGCTTTAAGTGTCAAATTGTAATTGTACAGCTTCTCTGGATTCATCCAGTGAAAGTTTTCTGCGACGACTGGTGACATTTCTATGTAAAACTCATTCCGAGAGCTGGTCGCACTCACGCGGAACAGCCCGTTTGGATCCCCCTCTTTGATTTCCAAGTCTACAAGGCCATTCTCACCCTCGTCTGGATCTCGAATGGAGACTATCGCATATATAATGCCATACGGCCGTATTTCAACCTACACTCAATGAGAAACCATAAAAATTTATGTAACTGTTTTATAAATTATCAATGTCAATATTTTTTTACACATTACCAAATCTGGTTAGTATCTTGTTCATTTTTTACCTGCGGTGGTCGATTGATGCGTATTTGTGGTGCGTAGCGATTTACAGGACGGATATGAACATTGACGGTGGCAAAGCTGCCTGCATTTGGCGATGAATTCCATCGATTTTTGGCACGTACTCGGAGTGCCGCCCGATTAGCGGAAGAGGTAGTGGAAGAACTGCTGCTGATACTGTCATCTTCACCTGAAGATAAAGAGGAGATGTGCGTGCGGTAGCCCATTAATGGTCGGGTTGGCGAAAGCACACCCGTGATAGGATCAATGCACCAGTGATCATTCCATTCTGGCAAGCTGCAACAAAATCAAATCATTTCAAATTAGCATATTTTTGCAACTTTGCATTGTCCATTAGTCCATTTTTTATCAAATTTACAATGCAAATTTTACATCCAAGTTCACTTTACAAATTTTATTCAAAGTATCATTATTTTGTTATCAATGCAATGACTTTCCGTCTATAAACAAATTAACTATCATTGTACTAATACAGACTGGATGGCGCTTCTCCTTTTATTAAGGACCACACAACATAACGGACATTTATAAGATTGGAGATCAAATCGGCTGGCCGTACGTATGTACGTATGTCGGCGCTCTCACGGCCACATATTTGATCGAATTGGTACATTCTTTATGTGGGGGAATAGATCTCCGCTAAATTTTCAGCGCTCTAAGTTTATATTCCTACCACCACTGAGACAAAAAATATAGAAAAACCATATACAGTCAATGATTTTCACCAAATTTGGCACAAACGTGTCATGTCTTTATCAGTTGAATCTTTTTGAAAACACGGAAGACCTGCAACACCTCTTGTGTATAGGTATAGGTTAACGATTTCTGTGATCACCTGCTAATCAAAACATTTGATTACATTTTACATTGGCATTCAATGCTTTTCTATATGGCTTGCTATTTTGATGTTACAAATACTACACTTTATATGTTTGTGCTCCTGTCATGTCATCCAACAAATCTCATCCTCAAAGATGGTAAAAATCCACGTCCACCCCTATTTCGGACGGACGATGGATTAAATGGACATATTGGACGAGTGGATTTATTGCCTAAAATGGATTTTTATAGTGTTCACCTTACCCCAG